>JAPMUY010000244.1:0-14602 GCA_026901105.3 Galaxias olidus | reverse complement strand
ATGAATGGAAGTTTGGATGGAAAAAGGATGATGTCGTTTTGAAAGGCATTGGTGAAGAACATGAATATAAAATGGGTTCTATTGGTTGGAGCGACATTGGTAAATATGAGTGCTTTGGAAGAAATGATGAGAGGTTTATGGATTCAGAATGGAGTGATAGCCTTCAAATAACTGTATTTGGTAAGTTGGTTGACCTCCAGTTCTAATTAGGGTATTCATCAGTCACTAGGAATATTTGAGTGTTTCAATGTTTGTTAAATACTCTATAGATAGAGTAGATATGGTAGATATGGATAGATAACATAGATATGATATAGATAGAGTCCTCATGTAGATGTTACTACCTCTGGTAGATATGGTGTAGATAGACACCCTCATGTAGAGGTTACCACCTCTGGTAGATATGGTATAGACCTACACCCTCACCATCAGAGGTGTAGTGGAGTCTTATCAGGGTCACTATCAGTGTCTGGGACCGAGAACAAAGAAACTTTCATCTTCAAGTGAATGTAAACATATTTCACATTGAATACATTAATTTGAATTAGTCTTACATGTTTTATTTGTCTGTGTGTATTGAATACATTACATTAAATCTATCTATGTGTTTACATCAAAAGAAATAATTTAGTTCACCAAAATCTGAAACACAATTGTGACACAAACGAATGTGTGGGTAATAAGCAGTTCCAAATATAGACTTTTGATTAAAATAAAAGAAAATAAAAAATTTATTGAAGTCAAATCTGTAAAGGTTACCAACTTTATAACTACTGTTGTAAATTACTCTTTATTGTTAATTTAAATTTTGCTTTCATCTTGTACTTATCATGTTTCAACAGCTCTACCAACAGCTGGACTGACCATATCACCTAACCCAGCATTCAGTGGAGAGACAGTTACTCTCCCCTGTACTGTGAGGTCTGGGTCAGGCTGGAGCTACAGGTGGTTTAGAGATAACAGTGAGATTACAGAGTACCAGTTTGCTGTGATCACCATCACAGCTGGTGAGTCCATTTCCAGGGTTGGTACTACTGTCAGGGAAAGAAAGAATCAAGACCTACATCCTCATCTCCCAGTGTTACTAAATACCTTTCTGTGATTGGTAAGTAGAAGAAAAGTAAAAAATATAATACTGATGAGCTGAGCCATTTTCCTCCAGAAATGCTTAATCCTTATTGTTCTCAGTCTGGTAAAATGCCACAAGAACATATTCTTTCAAATAAAATGAACTTGATGGACAGTCCTGATTAATTAAACAAGTGTTTGGTTTCATTTCTACGCTACACATTTGTAGCATTTCTACGCTGTTATATTCATAATTCATTTTTTCACACAGGTAACAAGCCAGTGGCCATCATAGGGTCAGACAAAACAGCTGTGTTTACTGGAGACAAAGTGACACTTACCTGCTCAGTGGGAGAGTCTTCTGGATGGAGGTTTTATTGGTACAGACACTCAGCAGGTTCTGACACAGTGAGTGTGAGTACAGAAGGTCTCCACACATTCACACTTTCCAGTGTCTCCAGAGGGAGGAGAGTTCTGGTGCCAAGGAGGAAGAGGAGACCCAGTCTACTACACAGAGTACAGCCAACCAATCAGCATCAAGTTACTGGTGAGTCCAGATGACTTTCAATAAAATTAAGATGGACGACTAAAAAAATAAGTTGTTACTACATCTGATGTCAGTTTGTCATTCACAAAATAAATACATTTTGTCAATCATCTTGTTTAAATTCAAACAGCTAGACCATATGCTGTTATTACCATGCAACCCAACTGGACCCATGTATACATTGGAGAGACTGTCACTCTCTATTGTGACGTAAAGGGAACAGAAGACTTCACTGACTGGAAGTACATCTGGTATAGGAAGGGTGTAAATGTGGAACCCCATCAGTCCCAAAGAGTATAAGTACAGGGTCCACACCACTACCTCTGTTGAGAATAGTATTGAATTTACCTGTAAAGGGGTTCGTTACCTGGTGCACTCTGACATGAGCGAAGCTCTAAAACTGACTGTCTCTGGTGAGTATGTCTTTTATTATGGATGGGTGAAGTAGAGAGGGACATGTAGGAATTTGGATACAAATGGAAAAAAATTGTCTAACTATTCACAAGAAGCGTTACTGTTGTGAAAGACATCACTTTTGCAAACATTTTCTTGGCTGTACACTTTGGAAAGAAAAAAACACAAATATGTATTTATTATGTTTGATCTGGATCAACACTTGATGGGTTTGTGCTTAAATGTATTGTCATGGTTAAATTTGTGTACTTGCATTGGATGAACAAGTCTATATGATCCATCTTCAGGTAAACCCCATCCTGTCCTGAGAGTGTTTCCCTCCTGCTGAACCCTGGAGACTCAGTGACTCTGACCTGTGAGGTTGAAGTCTCTCTACAGACTGGATGTTCTACTGGTACAGGACTGTTCCCTACAAAGCAGGGCTTCCTTCTCTAGCAGTCAAGTCCTACTCTGTAGAACCCCTACTGGACAGTGACCATGGGACTGGAGAGAGTTCCTACATCCTACATGGTGCTACACACACTGCAGGATACGTGTGTAGAGCTGGGAGAGGACAACCAGTCTATCACTCTTACTATAGTGAAGCTCAGTTTCTCTGGTCTGGAGGTAAGTCTATAGATGTACACTGTGTAGATGTGTAAAGGGTATTTTTATATCTCGGAGATCAACATCCCTCAGTGTGTCTCAATGTAAATACAGATCAACACTTCCATCTGAGTGTCTCTCAGCTGTGATGGGAACTCTACTGGATGGAAAGTGAAGAGGAACACAACAGATGGCGTGTCTGACTGTTCATCATACTGGGGGTCAATGACAGGATCCACATGCAGTCTGGACAAGCTCTCTTTGAGTCTGGATCTGGAGAGTACAGCAATGCTGTCTCACTGGGACCCGTGTTGAGTTACTTTACCCACATTTGTTAAATGTTGAACCGGAGTAAAAACAACAACAACTGAACATGCCCCTTGACATAGGGTCATAGGTGAATTCTCTTTACTTGTTTCTTATTGTTTCACAGTTGGTCATGTGATCCTGGAGAGTCCTGTCCATCCTGTGACTGAGGGAGACACTGTGACTCTGCGCTGCAAACACAGGAACCCCTCTCCTAACTCCTGACTTCTATATACAGATGACTCATCCAAACCAGTGGAGAGATGACCATCCCTGCTGTATCAAAGTCACATGAAGGCCTCTGGTGTAGATGTGGAGAGGAATCTCCAGAGAGCTGGCTGGTAGTGAGAGGTGACTTGCATATATGTTAATGACAAATTTAATCCAAGACACGTGATCGGATTGTGATTTGTGGAGACCAGTGTCCCATGATTCCACATGCAGTAAACTCAAAGACCATTGGTACATTTGAGTGACAGGCATGGCATGCTCACTCATTGATCATCCTGAATCAGTAACAAGTATCTCTACTCTGACTGTTTTTCCCTGTTTCAGCATCTGGCTCCAGAACCCCCCTTTCAGATCTATTTATGGGTCTGGCTGTATTTGGGCTCCTGCTGGTCCTCTTCTTATTTCTGTTAATAATGTTTTGCTACCTGAAGGGCAAAGGTCAGATCATTCTTATGTTGCTGTTATGTTACTTAAAGGGCCTTTGATCATTATAATTTATTTGTCTGAAGTACGTTATTGATGTGATAAATGTGTGTTCTCCTTGACGTTTCACAGGTGCATGTTTTGGTAAAAGGTCTCGGTAAGTACGGCAGTGTCATGTGATTTGGTGTGGAGTGCTGCATGCACACACACACACATTCACACACTCTTTACACACACACACACACTCTCTCTCTTCTCTCTCTCTCTCTCTCTCTCTCTCTCTCTCTCTCTCTCTCTCTCTCTCTCTCTCCATCTCTTTCTCTCTCTGTCGGTCGGTTGGTCCATCCACCCATCTATCTATCTCTACCTCTTTCTATTTATCTCTATCTCTCTCTATAAATCTCCATCTCTCCATCTCTCTTTCGGTGTCTTGCACCGTCTATCTCAACAGGTCTATGCCTTCCCAGATCACCAACCAGAGCCCAGGTTTTGATCTTGGAGCCAATCAAAATCCTCCACTCAGTGATGATGGATATTCCCCTCCTCAGAATGGTCAGGCATACACTAAATTGTACCATAGAGCAAACGCTAAGCATAACAAACTTTCATGAACTTTTCTTATTGGAAACTCTCCCACTCTGTTCTTTCCATTCTTGAATTCCTTTATTTTTCACACTGAAAACCTGATCCTACTATCCTGCTATAACCCACTGATAACATACTATTTCAGCAATAGTTTGGATTTGATGCAACAATGGATCTAGGGCCGCTCTTTACAATTGCAACTACTGTAGTCTAGAGAAAACGAGTGATTCAGCTTCTAACGTCTACAGTCCCTCACTTACAGGTGGTACTAATGTATATGAAGCAATCAAAGCCCCTGAGACGAATGAACACGGTACAGCATACTGTGTTTACAAACACATATTTAAATGCAATAGCAATAGTTATTATCAATAATAATAATACAAAGTATTACGTCAGTGTAAGGCATCATTGAAAATAAGTATGTTTGTTCTTGTAATTTCAGATGCAACGAAAGCTGGACCCAATGATGTGACCTATTCAGAGCTGGAACTCAAGAACTTTAGCAAGCCAGAGAAAGGTACTTCTCCATAGAGATGTGTGTGAAATAGTTCACAAGCTGCATCACTTTCTCACAGTGGCATGAGGAAAGTGTTACACTCGGAGTTGTTTCTGTTTCTGTCCTTTTGTTTTTCTGTCACAGAAGTCGTAGATAAAGATACTCCTATATGATACTCAGATACTCCAAATGATTCATACATGGATCAGAATTATTAGGTATTTTTAAAGCAACAATCTAGTTGTGACTCCTTACATGCCTATTGCCTTTTCTGAACAGCTAAGAGAGCGGCCCCTGATGAGGAAACTGTCTACTCTGATGTGAAGACTACAGCTGTCCCAGGTAGAAACAGCATGTAACCTTTTAACCTCCCCTGACTAGAACACAGATCAATGCAACAGTTCAGCTCCAAGCATTTATCTGGAACTCTACATGTCTCAATCGTGTACAACCAACGTATACAGCCTCTTGATCCAACTGGGAATATTAGTTATGTGCAAAGGCTGTTTGTTCAAAGGAATGACCCATTTGTCATTTGATGGAAAGGCATTCACAAATGGTCTAGATGTGTATATTTTAGGCTCTCTGAAATGTGTGGAGTTACATAGAAAGTTGAACTGCATGTTTTAACACTGCAATTTCGTAAATTACCGCTCATCATATTGAAATAGTTAACTGGAGCTGCAAACATGCTGCTTGCAAAATAACCATTTCCTCTTTTCCTTAGAAAGGCCTGCTTGCACTGGTTTTCGTCTTCAGTGTATTTTATTGTAAAAAAAAACTAAAGACACTGCTTTATTTATGTTATAACTTTTGATTAAAGCCGGGCTTGACCCTGGGTAAAACTAGCCGAATATCTAAATGGCCTGAAGAAATATAATCTGTGACGCTTATCAGCTGTTTGTGTAGCTGCACGGGTTTGTTGAGTCTTTGCTCCATATGATTTTGTTCTTAGTTTTTGAAGAGGGAAATTAACCTCCATGTTGGAGCTGAACGGAGAAGAACAGGAAGTACACATGCAGGCATGCAGGCTCACTTAAACATGAACAATCACACAAACAAAAAGCATGCACGTCAAAACTTTTGATGGTTGAAGCACTGTCTTGTAAAACACCTTAGGCGTCTAACATTGTTTTCGCAGTATTGTAAGGTTATATCCTATTTGCTCCAATAATTATGAAATATATGAATAGATGTTTTGAAATTTATGTTTTCATTTTATGTATTTTTGTATGGTTTTTTTTTGGGTCTATTACCGTGTATATGATTAGACAATCCATATTTTTTATATAATAATGTGTCCTGTCCTCACTATTTGAATATTATTTTCGGTTCTTTGTGTCTGTTACCTTGTTCCGGTTCTTGTTCTCAAGTAAAGGTCTTTATTGTTTTCCTTAGTCTTGATCTTTGTTTATTTCTTGTACCCAGTGTCTGTTTCAAATGCAACACACCTGGTTTGTATCATCCCCTCCATTTTACCTTCTTCTGCCTTCCCCTTAATAGATAATTCCCCCACAGTATCAATAATGAGACGGATGGTTATAATGATGATACAAATATGTATCTGTTATTACTTGGTCCTGGGAGCAGGTGTATAGGGACACTTGCACTGTGTGTACCAGTTAACTGCCAGCATATTTCTATGGTAACCACCCACACCCATCCATCCATCCATCCATCCATTAACTTTACCGCTTATCCTGTACAGCGTCACGGGGGGGGGGGGGCTGGAGCCTATCCCAGCAGACACAGGGCGAGAGGCCACTCCATTCCACCTCCCAGTAACATCGTCCAGACAGACCCTCTCTACACAGCACCTGACACCAGTTAGAAAACCTGTCTGGATGATCAGGATATGGTTGGACTTGATGTGTACATGTCACCTTCCTGTTCCCTTCTGACAGGGAGAGGTGTTCGTTTATTGTGTTCAGGTCCAGAGTGAGAGGACAGGAATCTGGAGTAGAACAGAGTAGACACCAGTTCAGAGACAGTTGATCACATTTTCATAAATACGTGTCAATGTTCCTTTGTTATGTACAATTTATTATTGAAATTCAATAATTTTTGTTTGTCGAGATCCATTGGTCTAAATATTAGGATAATTCTACGGATAAAGTAAATAATGTCAGGAACTTACGTTTTAAAAAATTATCCCGAGTGCTTGGCTCTGCTGGATTTAAAATGTAAATTCTAGAAACTTTAGAAAAAAGCAAACATTCCCTTTACAATGCATATACAACTAATACATAAATAAAGTGAAAATGTAAATATTATTATATATTATTACATAAATATGATTAATTTGTTACGTAATATCCTTCTCATCTGACCTGAAGTAGAGATATTGGGCCATGACTCCTTCAGGATGTCCTCTAGTTTCTCTCTCAGGTCAGACACAGCTTCACTCACATCTCTGAAGTATGGAAGAGGATGAACAACAATACTGGGTACATCTGAAGATACACTGAGACTGGAGAGAGACTGGAAACTCTGTAGAGGAGAAGAAACAGGAAAGTGGAATCAGAGAAAAACTTATAAAAGAGAAGAAATACAATGAATGTTTTCAATGAATAAAAATGAAAATACCTTTACAAAACTACTGACCCAACAACACTTACCTGAAGAAAGTGAATATTGTCGTCATTGTGTGAGAGCTGCTCCAGCTCAGCGTCTCTCCTCCTCAGCTCAGCTATCTCCTGCTCCAGCTGCACCAGTAGTCCTTCAGCCTGACTCACTGCAGTCTTCTGCTGGTCTCTGATCAGCTCCTTCACCTCAGAGCGCTTTTTCTTAATGGAGAGGATCAGCTCAGTGAAGATCCTCTCACTGTCCTCCACTGCTGCCTGGGCAGAGTCCTGAGAAAACACACAAATGAATTATGTTTACTGAGTTAAAATTAAATATTTCAATCATTGTTGGCATTGTTTGTTAGAAATAGGCAGATAATTGGATAAAGGCCTCATGAAAGTCCTGTGAAATGAAGACAACGTACTGTATTTAAATGTAGTGACACGTTGGTCAACTTGGCTTGTTTTAATGATCTATAGATCATATTTGATAGGAATTCTGTGGTTGTATTATAATAACATTACATCCTCACCTTGAGAGACTCCAGGGTCTGTCTGAGCTCCTTCAGCTCCTTCTCTCTCTCCTGGACTCTCTGATGGACTTTCTGACGAGTCACTCCAAACTGCTTCTGTGATTACATTGTTCAAAACAACAACCATTTTAGATTGATAGTCATTAATAAGGCTTTGTAGTTGAAAGCAGTAGCTGTACGTATCTATAAATTCATGGTCAGCTGATGTCTTTATAGACTGTAACTATTACAATGTACCTGTAGTAAAGTAAATCTCAGATTAAACATTAAACTCATCAGCATGAAGATTGAGATAAGGCATACGCATCAAACTTCAAAGGAATAAGACGTGATTTTCTTCACAGTTTTCATTTTTCATTTTTGGTGAAGCAAAATCCCCAACAAATTCAAATGACCAAATAGAAACCTTCACGGACCGTTTAGTATGCTTAAGGTCTCACCTGTTTGTCAGTCCTCTCTGCTGCAGCTGAAACTGTATCATGGCCTTTATGTTCATCCATGGTACACAGATAACAGATACACTGCTTGTCTGTTCGACAGTAGATCTCCAACAGCTTGTCATGACCAGAGCACATCTTCTCCTGCAGCTGGGCCGTGGCTTTGACCAGCTTGTGCTTCTTCAACACAGGAACAGCATAGTGAGGCTGGAGGTGAGTCTCACAGTAAGACGCCATACACACCAGACAAGACATGATGGCTTTGTGCTGACTGCTCCCAGTGCAGAAATCACAGGCCACATCTCCTGGTCCAACAGAGTCCTGAGCAGCAGAGGGAGAAGAAGCCTGCTGGCCACCTGTCTTCTTCAGTTTCTCCACCACCTCAGCCAGCATGTTGCTCTTCCTCAGAGCAGGCCTTGGGCTGAAACTCTCTCTGCACTGGGGGCAGCTGTAAACTCCCTTCTGTTCATCCTGATCCCAGCAACCCTGGATACAGCTGCTGCAGTAACTGTGTCCACAGGCGGTAGTGACTGGTTCCTTTAGGAGGTCCAGACATATTGAACAGCAGAACTGGTCCTCGTCAAGTAGAACTCCATGCTGGGCCATTTTTACCGACGATCACTCTTACACAGACGGACACAAACGTTTATGTTTCGTTTTCTCAGAACAGAGTATAAGAAATCGGGAGGTATTTCCTGGTTGAGAAGGGGTGGGGCTTTAAAAAAGAGGAATGTAGCAAACCTTGCTTAAGACATGAGAGGAGAGATCAGAAATTGAAAACAAATAACGCACTAATGATTTCTATTTCTATTTCTATTGTATTATTATTATTTTTGCATTTTATCCAACAAAAAAACTAAACTAAACTCAACTACAAACCACACAAACCACTTAGTGTGATTGATTAAGCCAAAATACGAATGCAAAGTAATTTATTTCTAAACTTTAACCAATTCCAGAAATGTATATATGAGTTTTAACATTCACAAAATCATTCTGTTCAAATTTGAAAGAGTGCGCTTGTTAAACTAGACGTCAAACATTCTCAAGAGCACCACCTGGTGGTTAGGATGTTCTCTATTCTTTTTTGGTTTTTGAGACAATCTTACCAGGAGTGACAGTTCTTGTTTTTTGCAATTCATCAAATTTCACAGAGGGACATGGAGAGAGGGAGAGGAAAAATATGGTCGCGTGTGATTGTGTGTGTGTGTGTGTGTGTGTGTGTGTGTGTGTGTGTGTGTGTGTGTGTGTGTGTGTGTGTGTGTGTGTGTGTGTGTGGGAGTTTGTTAAAAGCATGGACTGTAATAATTTGGTGGCCCCGATAGGACAATTTAAGAAACTGAAACTCATAAAAACACATGCACATGGACAAAACACAAGAAGATTAAGAAAAAATGTACATCAATTTGACAAAAAAATGTGCATAATTTAGAAAAGGCAAAAAACAAATACTTTTTGAAACTTGCTGCAAATACAGAAAACACAATTTTTATTCAGAAGTTTATTTTTCTTTAGTTGTGTTTCATTTCATTTACTTACAGGATTTAAACATTTTGTTATAAGTAACGACACTAGCAACATTACATTACTGTCCAGATTTGGAATTCATTTATTTTTTCATTAAAAGCTTTCATTCCTTACTTTAATAATGAAGAAATAAGAAAAAGAAAGCCTAATTAAAAGAAGAATTATTGAACATTTATGAATATGGATATATTGATCGTTGTGACCCTTAAGTCCCATATGAAGCTGTCATTGAGCAGCTGGGTTTTACACTGAGATGTGTCAGTATGCAGCCCGACTCTCACAGATTCTCTTAAACTTTCCATGACATATGTTATCAAACCAGCAGTTGGTCTTTTTATTACAAACTTGTCCTATGCTGGCACAGTTCTCTGTTTGTCCACTATCGATGTTGTTTGGTTTACCTTGCTCCCAGTATTTAGATCTAGGAAAAAAAAGATAATTTATGAAATTGAAATGGATGGATTCAGAACACATATCATGTGTGTGTGTGTGCATAAGACTATTATTTGTTCCTAAAAAGACAGATGAGGCAGAGAGACCAAATACAAGGAATAACAGATATTTTTGTAAACATATAATAATATAAAATTAATACATTTGTTTCACCAAAACAAGTTCACCCAAACAAAATGACGATTGTTTAACCAAAATTTAATTAAGATGGGGAGAGACATTTTGGCTTTTGGCTGTAGAACTACTCCTAAGGTTTTTCTGCCCTCTGCTCCTTCCAGTTTCTTTTGTGTTGATTTTGTTATTACTGCCACCTGAGTTGATTCCTTATTGCCTGATTATTGTTTCATCCTTTCCACCTGTGTTCTCTTGTTTAGCTCCACTATTTCAGTTTCCGTGTTACTCTGGTCCTTTTTTCAGTCATTATTAGTGCCATGCGTTATCTTCTGTGCTTACTTCAGAAATCTCTCAAGTAAAGTCTAGGTTTCGGTTACTCTAGCCTCCAGTCTCTGTTTTTATTTTTGTTTCTAGCCTTCTGTTCTCTAGTGTCTGCATTTGGGTCGCAGCTCAGCAACAATCCTTACACCAAACAGTATCAATGATGAGAATGGTTATGATGATGATACAAATATGTATCTGTTATTAATTGGTGTTGGGATCAGGTGTATAAGGACAAGTCCATTGTCTATACCAGTTAACTGCCAGCATCTCTCTATAGTAAACACTCACACTCATAACTTTAAAATAATCTATCATGTTGGATTGTGACTTCTTCAACCTACATAACTCAAACACGTAACAATCGTGTCCCTAAGATTGTGGCGCATGCTGACATAATTTGCGTGTTTGCATACATTTTAGTTCTTCATATCACAATCTGCAGTAAGAGGAAGTTACACTGACATAAATACTCCATAGAGGCCAAACCGACACAATATGTCCTCCCTTGGATGCCAGATTTGTCTCTGGTGACCAGTTTCAGTTGATATGTTGATCCTTCTGTTACCAAAGTGTTGATACTGACATAGAAGCTACGTTACAACAGATGGTATGGTCTATTAGGTTCCAAATGCAAAATTACATTAACTGCAGAAAATTAAAAAAATATATATAGCTATTATATAGCTTATCTTCAGCAGTTAATATAATTTTGCATCTAAGTTGTGAAACTCAAATGGACAGACGCAGGGCACATGCACCACTTACTCCGTTGCCAAGCTGCCTTACGTAATAGGCTGATTGGCTTTTAAAGATGGCTCCTGTGCCTGCCAAAGCTGTCCTTGGTGCTGAAACCTGGGAGCGCAAGTCTTCATGCATGTTGAAGCTGTCCCTGGTGCTGAAACCTGAGAGCACAGGTCATCATATATTCTGGAGCTGTCCCGGGTGCTGGGAAAAGATGGAGTCAGAGTTGTTTGGCCCTAGTCTTGGCCCCGGTATCACACTTATGTGTGAACGTAATGTAAACGTTTTTACAAACTCTTTGTGTTGAAGTAAAAAAATAAATCACTTTTGGACGTTTTACTACATAATTTTATACCATTTTGTGGCCCTCATTTGAACTTTTTTAGTTACACAAAACAAAATTCTATAGAAATAAATGAAGTGATGATGACGACGTTGATTTGAAATTATTAAATATATATCAAACAAGGGCAGCACGGTTCTATGTTGCCTCAGATATAAATGTGTGGAGTTTGCATGTTCTCCCCGATCCAAAAACATGCAGGTTAAATGGTGACTCTACATTGCCCGTATGTGAGTGATGTGAGTGAATTTGGCCCTTGATAGAATTATTAAATGTCATATCAAACAAGTATGTGTCCTTGGTTATAATACTGTAACCTGTAACAATGTGACAACCACTGCTGGTTGCATAGAAAACTATGACATAACAGATTTTATTACTTTGTGTTACTAACAGGGTACCTGGGATTTGACTAGACTTGACCAGCTTCTTTTTGACGTAATGTTGACTTCCAGGTTCCACAGATTTAGCTAATCAAAATATATGTAACCTACTCCAGAAGGGGGCATTCTAACACAATTGGTTTAAAACTCAAAGCCTTCAATTAACTGGCACACATTACACTAATGCCCATTCAAGACATATTCAATGACATCAAATTAAACATGGCCACTCTGAATTTGAACAACTATTATAAAGATTGCATTGTTGTTGTTCGGACGTTGAAGATGTTTTCTGCTGTGGTATGTGGTTGTGACCCTTGCTTATGTGCTGAATGGAGTTTATAGCCAAGAGGGCAATTGATGGGCGGACTTTGCTGATGGGGAACACCAGGGTGTAATTGGGGAGGTGTGAGAGACCGACAAAAGGAGGGGTATGAAGAGTCGGGAGATCGTGGCGAACAAGCAAAGCCACGGAGGAGTGCAACGAGATGAGTGCGGAGCCAAAGACTGAAGTGACGAGACGAGGGCGGAGCCAGAGACTGAAGTGACGAGACGAGGGCGGAGCCAGAGACTGGAGTGACGAGACGAGCGCGGAGCCAGAGCCAGAGACTGCTACTGCAACTGTGACGGCGCCGATCGGGGAAGCACTCGCTCCCTTTTGGACTGTGCATGCTGTGGTGTCAATTGGGAGGAATAGCCGTTAGAGAGAACTACGAGTACACGGGACGGGACGCGCCTCTTAACCACCTGTCACTCTCGTCGGTCTCGAGCTAAGTCGACTCCTCCTCTCTCCTCCCACCTTGGGCTGACTGTTGGACGGGCTAGATCTTTTGGGGGTGGGGCTCTGGGCCGGACAAAGATATTCGGCAAGGGGGGTGTTGTAAATTGAAAGTTCAGATTCAGCCGAAGAGTAGCGTTGCAATAGACAGGATATTAGGAAGTTGTCTTTATTATAGGTGTGGTAATTATGTATGTGTCCGTAAAAATAAAACTAATTTTCAACCTTTATAATTTGGTGTCTGCGTTGATCTGTTCCCCTCTCACCATTAGAAGTATGGGCCGTTACAATACTCATGTTCTTACTGATACTCTACTAATACTCACGCAATTTAACATACAATATAAAACATAGAAACAACATACTGTGTCAAAGTGGACACATTATATGAACATTGTGAGAAGAGATCACAGACCACAGAGGCTCTGAGAGAGAACAGATGTGACTGTGGGTTACCGCTTATTGTAGCGAGCAGCAGAGAAGTCCCGTATATGGTCACTTCCTCTGTTTGAGTTTAACTAAAATTATCAACATTATCATCAATTGGATAATTATTTGAATATCCCTAAAAATAGAAAAAAAAAGTCCTGTATCTGGAACGTATTGTCAAATTCTACCATTCAGACATTTACCCAGTTTTTCTTGTAAAAGTAGGTCAAAGGTGATTCTGACACTCCATATGTAAATAAAGGACACCATAACATCGCCTGTGACCTAAACTATCCTTCATGTCAACTTTCCCCTTCTTTCTACTTTACTTCCTTTAAGTAGTCCTTTCCTCCTCGCCTCCTCCCTTTCCTACTTCTACAATTCAGCAAACTATATTCCATGAGTCACAATGCACAATAGCTTCAGACCATGTGACATCTAGGACCAAAACCCATGTTGTTTTATATTTTTTTTATGTTTAATTTCATATATTTTTTAAGTATTATCTGTAGGCACAAACTTCATTCACACAATTGATATAAAATATAAAACACATAAACGTCACACTGTGTTTAAGTGGATTCTGTGAGCTCACAGACCACAAAGGCTCTGAGAGAGAGCTGGAGTGACTGTGGTTTACCACTTAGTGGAGCAAGCAGCAGAAAAGTCATGTACACTGACACTTCCTTTGTTGAAATTTAACTGGTCTTGTCTCACTTCAGTATCTTCTGATACTGATCATTTATTGTATACAACCTAGTCCACTGGTCAGATGATAGAACCATAATTTTTTTTTAACATAACAGTTCAATCATCAATTTGATCAATATTTTAGTATCGCTAAAAAGGAAATGAGTCCAACCCCTATCCAGAAGTGAGGTTCCAGAGCCGAGGCTGTGCGTAGAGGTAAGCCCCACCAGATCCAGGTGGTAGCGCTCCACCTCCCGCACAAGCTCCGGCTCCTTCCCTCCCAGACAGGTGACGGTCCACGTCCCCAAAGCCATCCTCTGCCACCTGGGTCCGATCCGTCGAAAACCTCTGCCTTCACTGCCACCTTTCTGGCAGCGCACCCGACCCCCTTGGTTTTTCCCGCGGGTGGTGAGCCCACGGGACGGAGAAGGAGAGATGTTGGTGTTGTCCACGTTACTTTTTCTGGCAATGCCCGGCCGGGCTCCGTGGTAAGCCCGGCCACCGGCGCTCGCTGACTCCTGGGCCTGGCTCCAGAAGGGGACCCCGGGCTTCCTCCGGGCCGGGTATCATTCTCTCTTATAGTTCAATCGATGAGGGTTTTTTAACCATTCTTTGTCCGGCCCCTCGC
>JAPMUY010000243.1:75000-145648 GCA_026901105.3 Galaxias olidus | reverse complement strand
TCACTGTATATCGTTGGTGCTAAAGAGGAAAGACAAAGCACACACCTCAAGCATGTCTCTGAAAACTAAGGACCAAGCTAGAAATCACATTAGCATGATTGACTCAGACATGCATTTCAACAGCCAAATGAACTTGGTACTAATATCAGCATATATCACCTAAAAAACATAGCAAGACTCAGAAGACTCATGTCCCAACAACAAAAAGATTAATCTTGTTACTCATATCACCAGTAGACTCTTATTACAAATGCTTTCATTTATTTATCAGCCTTTATTATTTTGTCTTTAGTATTGATTCATTTATTCCAAGGAGTTTTTATGCTTGCCTTAGCTAGACTAGCCTAATGTAAGTGTCTCAGGTTCTCCTAATAATGTGCTTACACAGCTACAGCTTGTTCAGAATGCTGCTGCTAGACTTTTAACAAAGACCAAAAAATATGAACATATTACACCAATTCTCAGGTAACTCTGGTTCCCTGTGCATCCAATAATGCATATGAAAATAATGCTGCTCAAGTAACCCACAAGTCAGTGAATAATGTGTGGCCAAAATACATTACCAACATCCTAATACAATATGAACCTTCTAGACCCCTCAGGTCTTCTGGAACATGTATCTTAACCGTTCCCAGAGTGAAAACTAAAAAAAGGTGTACCAGCGTTCAGCTTCTATGAAACAAATTGCTGGAACACAACTTTCAGAAGACCTAAGACTCACTCCAAGCCTAACTACTTTTAAATCCAGATTAAAAACGTACATGTTCTCAATTACTTTTTGCAAAATTGTTCCTTCTTAGAATTATGATTTCTCTTATTATAATTGTTTTTAATTTATTTATTAGTCTTTAGTCTTGAAGACTATTATTTAGTCTTCAGTATTGATTCATTTCTTCCTAGGAATGTTTATGCTTGCCTTATAAAACACATTGAATTGTCTATGTTGTATGAAATATGCTATACAAATTCATTTGATTTGATTTGTTTTGAGTAAATTAATGTACTGCTTTTAGCCATCATGATAATTGAGATAATAAAAGACCTGTGAATAATACCTTAGCACGACTGTTTTTGACAGAAGTTCAAAGATCACGATAAAAAAAGCCTGCTTGGCTTAGCCAATTATTGAAGTTTGGTGGTCCATATATAACTACTTCAAATATATTTTAGTTTAGTGGGGCATACATTTGGGCAGGCTAAGCTTTTCTAAAGGGGCCATATTATGCAAATTTTCAGGTTCAAACCTTTATTTAGGAGTTCTACTAGAATAGGTTCACGCGTTTTAATGTTCAATAAACAATTTATTTTATCCAAACTGCCTGGATCTGCAGCACCTCTATTCACCCTCTGTCTGAAACACTCCGTTTTAGCTCCTGTCTCTTTAAGGCCCCCCCCCCCCCCCGACAAGCCCAGTTTGCTCTGATTGGTCAGCGGGCCAAACAAAGTGAATTTGCCTTCATGCTTACCAAAACAGCGTTATCACGACATGGCGAAACCACTCGGCCTCCGCTCTGATTGGCTCTGGTTGAGGGCGTGCCAAACATTATTAAAATGTGTGACTTAGTGACGTAGATAAGTTGCGGAAGGAAACGCTGGACTACGAACGAGGCGTTTCAGGCAGTTCAGGAGCAGTGTTTTCTGTTAGAGAAAGTTGCTCCCTTTGGCGTGGACTGTGCTTTGTAACTTTTCAGACCTTTTACATGCACAAAAAACTATATCACATGCTAAAGGAAAGGGAAAAACCCAAAAAGCATAATAGGGCCCCTTTGAACTGCCTGGATCACTGAAAATCAAGCAGAGTTCCACATCTCAATAAAAAACTTCCTTTCTGAACAAGTTAGAAGCATTTCTGAACTATACAATGGTACAATAAGACAGTTCAAATGTAAAATACAACTAAAGTTTATACTCTTATGGCAGGTGATAATAACTGAGCTAATTGTATTAGAATTAAAACACCATGCCCTTCACCTATATTATGTTTTCCTTGATAAGAACAGTAATACTTTGAGTTGTCAGTTGATGGCCTTAGTGAGCTATCATAAAGTACCTGCGTGTGAGGTAGAGAGGGCATGCTGGGAAAATGTATACTACACTGGCGTATGCTTTCGTTGTTATTGTTGTGTATTCATGGGGTATACAGTATATCCATCCAAATCCATCTCATATGGCAAAAGTGCATGCAAAGGTCAACTGTATGTACTTATAGGACATGGACCACGTGTCCTCAGTCTCTGCTCTTTCATTTAGAAATGTAATGAAAATCTCTATCTGCCTCAAATCTGAAAGGTCCTCGGGTTGGAGGCCCATACTGTTTGATTCTAGCCTGACGTTTATCATAAATTGTAACGATACGAATTAAGGGCCAAAATAGAAACCCAAACAAGCGGTGTTCCACGATTCATAAGTGTGTCTATGACAGCTAGGCAGCCTAGCCTCTGGGTATGTAATACAATAATTGGACATTAAAGACAAAACGAAGGTTAGGTATGGAAACTCTGGGTATGTAATACAACAATTGGACATTAAAGACAAAACGAAGGTTAAACTCTGGAACTTCTTCACTAGATGGACGCTAAATTGGGAATGACATTAATATATTTTTAAGCACTTGTATAGAGAATATTGTTGAACATTGAAGTGAGAGCAAGGAGAGCCTATCCCACTTCAGTTGTGTTGAATTTATTCATTATGAGTGATTTCATTTTCCTCAGAAAAAAGTTCTTGATAATTTTTCCCATGGTAGGAAACCATCACTTTTTCAAGTGAACATTTACAAAGAATCTACTTTCATATCCATAGTTGGCTATGGAAAATTGCCTCAATATGATACTTTCCAAAGATAGCTGATTTGACAAACTAAAATTGGCCTAAATTAATATAGTCTGTGTCATGAAGGAACAGTATAGTTTTTATAAATTGTTAAATAAAGGTTTATATTCCATTTAAAATGACTGCTGAATTGAGTAGCAGGCTGAATGAACACAAGAAAAGGAAACAGAAATACAGAGGGTAAACACCCACTGGCAGTAATTATTTTTAAATCCATGAAACAAAAAAGAAAAGCAGTTATATGAAAAGAAAATATAAAGGCCCATATTATCACACAGCTGACTGTACTGCATGACGTCAGGGACAGAAAAAGAGAGCATGATGAATATTTATAAGAACCCTTACATTGACCTCTCCATTGCTTATTCAGTGATGCCATCTTTTTGCCCGAGTATCAAATACATTACTTACTAAAATATATTTTCGTAATTGAAATACGAAACTGCACTAAGTATAGCTGGAATTGCTTTTGTATTGAACATACAGTTTGATGTTACATAACCACTGAGTCACATTAGTTAGTGTGAGAACTCTGTAAACTGACTAGTTGCCCTAGGTTACCTTTGTGCAACCACACATTATTATGCCTTGTTAATGAGCATCACCTGATCTTGCTTGACCTGCAGCCTAAAGTAAGATTTTAATACATCCCTAAATTAATGGTATTCCACTAACACTGCTGTGCTAAAAACATGCAACACGGTTAATATAAACTCCCCCTTCTGTTTTTAGATTGCATTAGTGGTTTATGGTAACTTAGCTTTTTTTATTTGAATTGGCTGCCAGTTTTGCATTGGGTCCCAAAATGCCATTTCGGTTTTGGTGGTCTATCTTGGCAATAGTTGTGTTCTCACTGTTGTAGTAATCAAGTAAAGTGTTGTTATTGATATCAACTTTCCAAATACACTTATTGACACAGATATTGATAAATACCCAAGCTGTCGTGTGAGCATTTCAGTGTTCTGTTTGTTACATACTGTCTATCCTTAAAGATCGGTTCTGTTTGTTACATACTGTCTATCCTTAAAGATCGGTTCTGTTTGTTACATACTGTCTATCCTTAAAGATCGGTTCTGTTTGTTACATACTGTCTATCCTTAAAGATCGGTTCTGTTTGTTACATAGTGTCTATCCTTAAAGATCGGTTCTGTTTGTTACACACTGTCTATCATTAAAGATCGGTTTAGATAACCGGAACCAGAGCATCTTTTCAGCTGAATTTAATTTTGCTCTGTACAGTCCTGTGTGTTTTAATCTGAACAAGGCCCTTCCTTGATTGCTTTTGGATGAAAGATTAGATAACCCTGTCCTCATGTCTGCCTGTCAACCATCAGAAACTGCCTTTCCAGGAAAGTATAAGCATTTCAATTATGGCCCGCCATTCACTGCCCACCCCTGAGACAGTAGGAAGGAGACAGAGCTATATCCTACCTCTGAGACAGTAGGAAGGAGACAGAGCTATATCCCACCCCTGAGACAGTAGGAAGGAGACAGAGCTATATGGAGGGAAGCTGTTGGCTGAGTGTTCAGTACATTTTTCAGAAAATGGGGTTGATCACTGGGCTTTCAGATTATAAATCCAGACAAAAAACCATACTCTTCATTTGGGACAGCCAGATAATCAATTTACTTATAAAAATGCTGGACCACAACACATTTTCACAACCCTCTTTGGGTGCATGGCCAAACTCACTGCAATTTAATTCTAAATATTATAAATATTTTTAGACCCTTTTAAAAAGGTGAATTACGGGAACAGCCTCATCCTCTTGCGCTCAACCATGATTGCCTTTCAATTATGATTGTTTGTTGTGACTACCCAACCCATAACATACCACGCCTGTTTGAATGTGCTACTCTGAAAAAGGTTTTGGGGCAAAACGCTCGTGCTTTGATTAAAATAAAGTCAAATGCTAATGATTCATTTGGAAACTTCACTGTGGGAAGTGGTCTTTCATTTGAAACGCTTTTTCCCTAAATTTGACATTATAAATTGCTTAACCTTCTCATTTCTAGGCTAATATCAATGTGATTGTAGCCTATGTGTTTACATTGCCTGTAATCTGTTTGAGCAGGTGCTCCACCTCATCCCCCTCCCATTCTTTTCTCTCTCCCCTCACTCCTCCCTGTCTCTCCCATACCAGTATCAGGTCGCATTGCATTGAGCCACAGTAGCATCCTTCTCGAGTTCAGAAGACAAACTGGTCTGAGAGTGCGTGCATTTTATATCCGCTGCAACCAGGATGGAAAAGACGGATTTGTGGTGCCTTCTCTTGCCGCTGTTAATGGTGGTGGGTTTAACCTTTCAGGCCAACGTGAACGTGAAGGAGGCAAATAAAAAGGAAAATTTCATTGAAGATGAACACTGGCTATCCACCATTTCACAGTATAGACGTAAGATCAAGCACTGGAATCGCTTCAGAGACGTAAGTCATCGTTTATTGACATACCCACTGTAATGCGGCTGAGAAGGAACCCGATGTTAGCTGCACAAGCTGATTCGCTCGAAGGCACGCTCTTATAACCATTGGAAGCTCCGTTGTAGATTTTGCTGTTTTTTTTCTTCTTAGCCAGGTGATGTACATAAATTAAGAGCGAAACTGACCTCGTGACGTTTCTGTCCAACTCTCTGTAATTTATGAGCTTCCGTGAAGTATGGCATAGGTGGTTTCTGACCCGTTGCCAAATGTGAAGGCAGTGACATTGGGTTATAGTTTTACCCTTCGCCCAAATAATTCGATTTTGAGATGACAGGTCATTTTCAGGTCATTAATATTATAAAATTGTCGACATAAGCTGCCCTCTTAACATACTAAAATCAATTGGCAATTTATCCAGAAAGAGCAAAAACAAGGATATTAACAGAAATTTACAGTTATTATAATTGTTATGACTATGAAGATTCACCTGAACGAAGTTTGGGCTTGCTGTTACTTTGCTCTTTCTATTATATCTCTGCTCTGCGCTGCCCCCCCCCCCCCCCCAAAAAAAAGTTTAAGGATGAATTGGAGCAGGATTATTGTTAAACTGTGTGCTGCATCTCTGCAGAGTGAGCGCCCCCCTTTGAATTCAGAAAGACAGTGTATGTTTCAGATCAATATTGATTGGCATACAACATCTTATGCATTTGAATAAAGAGCCATATCTGTACAAAGTGATGTCTGTTGATTTGTGGTGATTTAACAGAATTCACACACGCAGACTCAACATACACACTCTAAAAGTCCACTCTAAAAGGTGGTGATGAAGAAACATCAGGGAAGCGTATCACAGAACCTCCTAGGGGATCGCCAATAGCAACTGCTTTGATTTTAGCTGGCTGCCGTAGCAACAGAGGGCTCTCTGTTACAGGACTGAAATGGAGTGTGTTTCTCAGGGAGTATGATGACCCTATTTCTTCACCAGCCATCCCACTAGGATTCAAACAGTTAGTTTGTGTTGTGGACATGGGGGATGTTGAAATATGGAATTCATTGCATTGTCTGGCACAGATGAGGAATAAATGTATTGCAATTTATAAATGGAATTTAGATGACTAAAAACTTGTTTTTGTGACGAACCGAAGGTGGACCCAGATGCAACAAACAACTCACAGGATTTAGTTTATAAATATCCTTTTATTCTCACCACAGGACGATGGTCAAAAAGCCACAGACAGACAACGAAAAACGCAGGGCAAAATCTCAGAGTCAGGTTAAGAAGGCTAGGTAGTTTACCGGGGAACAGGCGAGGAAGAAAATTCCAATTCGGGCTGAGTCGGCAACGGGAGATCCAAACAGTGAATGCGAGAAAGTCTAGCATGAAAACAGCAAAGAACAATCTGGCAGTGAGTGTGTGGAAAAAACGGGGGCCGTCCCTTGGGGGGGGGGGGTCCAGTTTTTTCCACACAGTTTGATCCCAAAAGCGGCAACAGAAACCGGGCGGGAGGAGGGGTCCAGAGGTGGGCTAGTATTCCTCCGAGACTCCGTCCCAATCCATCCCTTCCTCCAAGTCCGAGGAGGAGGGCAGGCGAAGGGAACCCTGCTCGTCTGAGGATGGCCCCTCAAGAACTCCAGCGCTAGCATGCCCGGGACTAAAGTCCTCCTCATCCTCCGACGACGACGAGCCTTGTTCCTCCGGAGACTCCGGAGCGGGGAAGGGCGAGATCGCCTGGGGTGCCCTTCTGAAAGCAGACGCAGACCTCACCGGTTGATCGGGATGTCGACGGTGGAAGGTCTCGATGAGCCGGGAGTCGACGATGTACCGAGCAGGGATCCACGACCTCTCCTCCGGACCATATCCCTCCCAGTCAACAAGACCCTGGAGGCCCCTCCCTCTGCGGCGGGACTGCAGCAGGCGACGGACCGTGTAGACCGGGCCCCCATCAATGAAGCGTGGAGGTGGTGGCGACGGAGCTGCAGACACCAAAGGACTCCCGGAATGGCTTCACCTTAGAGACATGAAAAGTGGGATGGACCCTCATGGACCGGGGAAGCCTCAGTCTCACCGCAGCTTGGTTGATGATCCTCTCAATTTCGAAGGGACCAATGAACCTGGGTGCCAACGTCTTGGATTCCACCCGAAGAGGGAGGTCTCGGGTGGACAGCCATACCTTCTGGCCGACTGTGTAGGTGGGAGCTGGGGTACGACGTCTGTTGGCTGCGGCAGAGTAGCAGTCTGCAGCAGGCAACAGGGAAACTCGTGCTCGGGCCCAGGTATGATGGCATCGGCAGATGAAGGACCAGACAGACGGCCAGGATACCTCCTCCTCCTGGGCAGGGAAGAGTGGAGACTGAAAACCATAAGCGCATTGAAAGGGGGAAAGACCAATGGCCGAGCTGGTCAGGGTGTTGTGGGCGTACTCCACCCAGAGGAGCTGACGGGACCAGGAGGAGGGGTTCTGAGAAACCATGCACCGCAGGGCCATCTCCATCTCCTGGTTCTTCCTCTCCGTTTGGCCATTTGTCTGGGGATGAAAGCCGGAGGATAAGCTGACTTTAGCCCCCAGCACCTTGCAGAACTCCTTCCAAAAAATGGACGCGAACTGGGGACCTCGGTCAGAGACCACATCAACCGGTAGACCATGGAGCCGGAACACGTGTTGGAGGATGACCATGGCAGTCTCTTTGGGAGATGGCAGCTTCGGGAGAGGGATGAAATGTACCATCTTACTGAACCGATCTACTACCGTCAAGATGGTGGTGTTGCCGTCTGACGATGGCAGACCAGTGACAAAGTCCAGTGAGATGTGGGACCATGGGCAATGAGGCACAGGCAGAGGTTGCAGGAGTCCGGCAGGAGCTTGATGCGACGGCTTGTGTCGGTTACAAACCGGGCAGGCATTGACATAACCCCTGGTGTCCTCCTTTAACGTGGCCCACCAGAACCGCTGTTGGACGACGTCCTTCGTCCTCTGGATGCCGGGATGACAGGAGAGGTGGGAGTCATGGGCCCACCTGAGGACGTCCCCCCTCAGAGTTTGAGGAACAAACAGGCGACCAGGGTGACAGGTGCTGGGGCCGGGCTGGTCCTCCAAGGCAGCCCTCACTCTCCTCAATCTCCCAGGAAACCGCAACAACTAGGCATGGCGCAGGTAGGATGGGGTCGGACCCCGGAGAAGGACCCTCTTCATCCAGGAAACGTCTGGAAAGGGCATCAGGCTTGACATTGCGGGAACCAGGACGATAGGAGAGGGTGAAGTTAAACCGTGTAAAGAAAAGTGACCATCTGGCTTGCCTGGAGTTGAGTCGCTTGGCTGTCCTAATCTTGAATGTATTCCAGGTTCTTGTGATCAGTCCATACAAGAAAAGGAAGCTCAGTCCCCTCGAGCCAGTGTCGCCACTCCTCCAAGGCCAACTTCACCGCGAGGAGTTCCTGGTTCCCAATGTCGTAGTTCCGCTCCGCAGGGGTGAGTCAATGAGAGAAGAAGGCGCAGGGATGGAGCTTCTGGTCGGCTGCAGCACGCTGGGATAGGACAGCTCCAACCCCCACTCCTGATGCATCGACCTCCACCATGAACTGCCGATCTGGATCTGGAACCTGGAGGATGGGAGCAGAGGTAAACCTAACCTTTAGCTCCCTGAAGGCCGCCTCAGCTGCTGGAAACCAGCGGAACGGGATCTTCGATGACGTCAGCGCAGTGAGTGGAGCAGCCATGGTGCTGTAGCCTCGGATGAACCTCCGGTAAAAATTGGCATACCCCCAAGAACCTCTGGAGCTGCTTCCGGCCCTCCGGGACGGGCCAGGTGGTGACAGCAGACCTTTTCTGGGTCCATCTGTATGTTTCCCGGGCCGATGATGGAGCCAAGGAACGTGACAGAGGCAGCGTGAAAGTCACACTTCTCAGCCTTGACAAACAGGGAGTTCGAGAAGGTGCTGGAGGACGGCCTGGACATGGTGGATGTGCTCTTCACGGGACTGGGAGAAGATCAAGATGTCGTCTACATAAAAACACAAAAACATATTTATTCAATATGTCTCTTAGTACGTCATTGACCAGGGCCTGAAAACACGGCTGGGGCGTTAGTCAAACCGAAAGGCATGACAAGGTACTCATAATGTCCTGTGGGGGTGTTGAAGGCTGTCTTCCACTCGTCCCCCTCACGAATCCGGACCAAGTGGTAGGCGTTGCACAGGTCGAGCTTAGTGTAGATGGTAGCCCCTAGGAGTAGTTCAAAAGCAGACGAGATGAGGGGAAGAGGGTATCTGTTCTTCACTGTGATGTCATTGAGACCCCGGTAGTCAATGCAGGGCCTCAGTGACTTGTTCTTCTTCCCCACAAAGGAACCAGCCCCAGCAGGTGATGAAGATGGGCGAATGATACCAGCAGCCAGGGAGTCGTTGATGTACCTCTCCATGGCTTCCCTCTCCGGGGCTGACAGAGAGAACAGGCACCCCTTGGGAGGAGAAGTACCAAGGAGCAGGTCAATGGCACAGTCGTAGGGTCTATGAGGTGGCAGAGATGTCGCCTTGGCCTTGCTGAACACCTCCCGGAAATCATGGTATTCAGCCGGCACTGAAGACAGGTCAGGAGCAGAACTGGAAACTGACAAAGGCTGGGGCACGTCGGCTTGCTTGAGACAGATCTGGTGACACGAGGAGCTCCAACCCAGGATGACCCCGGTAGACCAATCGACGTGGGGGTTGTGGCGGAGGAGCCAGGCATGACCCAGGACCAAGGGCTGCAGGGGCGACGGAAGGATGTGGAACTTCAGTGTCTTGTGGTGGTTGCCGGAAATCAGCATGTGAACTGGGGTGGTCTGGTGAGTGACCGTCCCGAGCAGATGGCCGTCCAGGGCACAGGCCGGTATTGGCTGAGGCAGGGGAACTCGGCCCAGCTCCAGCTGGGTGACGAGCTTCTCGTCCATGATACTGACGTCCGCCCCAGAGTCAATAAAACAGGCAAGTGTATGGGCCCCGCTAGGCAGCAGGAAACGGGCGTGGATCAATGATCTACGGGTGGAGGAGAGCTTGGTTGGGGTGCGGCTCATCAGGACTCCTCCACTTACTGATGAGCCCTGGCTTTTGCTGGACAACTGGTGAGGAAATGGCCGCCCTGGCCGCAGTAGAGGCAGAGGTCGTTCAGGCGCCTGTGCTGATGTTCCTCTGGAGACAGGTGGAACTGTCCGTACAGCATCGGCTCGACCCCCTCCGATGGTTGCTCAGCTGGTCTGGCTGAAGCAGGAGCTACCCGGGGACGACTCTAGGAATGATGTCCAAGGGCCCCCTGACGTCGCTCCCGTCTCCGAGCCTGGATTCGATGGTCGACCCGGGTGGCTAACCCGATGATCCCATCGAGCGTGGCTGGCAGTTCAAAAGAAACCAATTCATCCTTGACGTAATCAGATAATCCATTCAAGAAAGCATCACACAAAGCAGACATATTCCAACTACTCCGGCTCGCCTGGGTACGAAAGTCTATGGAATAGTTAGACACAGTCCGACCCCCCTGGCGCAGGTGAAAAAATCCTCGCCCTGCATCAGGGGTCTCAGCAACCACGCCGAAAACTTTGTGAAGCTCATCAGAGAAAGCCTGAACGGAGGAACAGGCTGGTGTCCCTCTATCCCATTTGGCTGTTCCCCACAGCCGAGCCCTGCCTGTCAGGTGATTAATGGCGAAAGCCACCCTTGCCCCCTCTGTGGCGAAGGTGCGAGGCTGCAGGGCAAACAGTATCGAACAGTTAGTGAGAAAAGGCCCACAGCCCTCAGGGTCTCCGGAATAGCGCTCTGGCGCCCCCACCCGGGGCTCAGGAGAGTCTCTCGGTGGAGAGGGCTCAGACACTGGTGGTTGAGGAGCGGCCACCGATGCTGCGGCTGTCTGCTGGGTTAGCGTGGCAGCTAGTTGCTGTACCTGGGTGGTCAATGCAGTCATCGTGTGCTTCAGGGTCGACACGCTCTGGTGAGTCTCAGCAAAGGCGGTGGTCATGCACTCCTGCTGCTGTTGGAGTGCTTCTTCAATCCGCTGGAAGCGATACTGTGGTGAGGTTGCGTGTGCTGGGTCCATGTCTGGCCATATTGTAATGTAACGGACCGAAGGTGGACCCAGATGCAACACACAACTCACAGGATTTAGTTTATAATATCCTTTTATTCTCACCACAGGACGATGGTTAAAAAGCCACAGACAGACAACGGAAAACGCAGGGCAAAATCTCAGAGTCAGGTTCAGAAGGCTAGGTAGTTTACCGGGGAACAGGCGAGGAAGAAAAGTCCAATTCGGGCTGAGTCGGCAACGGGAGATCCAAACAGTGAATGCGGGAAAGTCTGGCATGAAAACAGCAAAGAACAATCTGGCAGTGAGTGTGTGGAAAAAACTGGACACTATATAGTGGCAGAGTCAATGATAATCAGATGTGTGTGCAGGTAAGCAGCAGGTGTGTGTGATTGTCCTGATTGCAGTGGTGCAGAGTGAAGCAGGGGCGTGGCAGAGTCAATGATAGACCTGTAACTGGTGGTGCAGGCTGTGACAGTTTTACTTGTAATATGAGAGCACAATGCTGAATATTAATGGAACACTGAAAAACAATAATCAAAGCGGCAACATAAAAGAGAAACTCTTTCTTTGAAACAAGGACATGCGCACACACACACACACACACACAGAAACACACACACACACACAGAAACGTGCACACACAAACATGTACTGTAGCAGTACCTATGTATATTTCATGTTCATTGTTCTACATACCATATACAACAAAGTATATGACGTGGCAAATTGTTTTGCGTTTATCCCAAAGATTCCTCACATTAAATAAACATTGCTATAGATCAACACACTACTATTAACACATTAAATAAACATAGCTATAGATCAACACACTACTATTAACACTGTCACTGAATCTCAGCTGGAAAAAATTACAGTTAACAAATAAATGTAATACATTAATTTAATCTGACAGGTGCACAGGACAGGTATTTTCACTAATGCACCAAATCCCAAAACAACGGGGAAAAACACCATCATTCGGATTGAGTTAGGATTGCGTTAAGCCTACCTCAGCTATTTTTGTTAAAAGCCTTACACTGCACATCAAACACATATCCTCAGTTCATCAATAAAACCATTGTAATTTTTTTGATACAGAATTTAGTGTAAAAACGAATCTATTACCCTGCCTGGTATTGCAGCAAAATGTTACAGATTCTCTCAACTGCTTACCAGCTTTTTATAATATGAAACTGTTTTATCATACTAACAACACAGCCACCAAAACAGAATAGCACATTTTACACAGTAGTGGATCATTTGTTGTTGATTTCACATAAAATACAAACATTATGCATTCTTTTGATTAAAGGTCAATCACAGTAACATACATAGTGACTAGCAAAATGGTCAAACTTTCAGACAATAATTACACAAAAAAGGAAACCGTGTAAGTCATTATGCATGAAATGTTTACACATAGATATCGATAGAATATACATATGGCTAGTAGTGGTAATTTGTGTGGATATGATATATTTACCATATTTGACTACATTTTTAAAGTTAAAGCTTTTCATTGGTATTTCTGCTGATTTGTTGGTTGTGTGTAAAGGTGTGTGAATGGTGGTTGTAAAGTTCTGTGCTAAATTATGTTTTGTTTAACTGTTCCTGTGGTTGGGTTGAGCCTCCGATACAGCCTTATAATACAGACTGTTTAGCATTGGAGACATTTTGTAACACTAGTGTATATGAAACTTTCTATCAAAAATATAAAACGTGTACATAAAACGATATTGTGTGATTAGTTTACCCTTTGGTTTGGAATTACAAAATCTGACCAGATAAATTTACACACACAAAAAATAAGTTTACTGAAGCTAAACTAAAGCAAACTTGCTCATCATATTACTGTACACATTGACGACATCAATAAAAGATTTAGTGAACGTCATTTTCCAGTAGATTATTTGTCCTATGTTGTCAGAGGCCCCAATGCAAAGTTGACAGGATAAACATATTTCAGTACTTGGGAGTTGATGCTTAAAGCCAGTATTTTGTGTAGATGGCTAGGGAATGACTGTTCAAACGGTCATCATCACTTAGTTTGAAAAGGTTTGATTTTTGTGGACTTACCTTGATTTGAGAGTATTTTTTGTTTTTAGTTGTTTTCTTACACATTTTGCACACACAAAAATTTTTTGCATTAGGTAAAGAAAATATGACTGTTAGGTTGTGACAAAAGTAAAATCAATAAATACACATTTAGTCTAAATTGAATCACCAGACATGTTTTTTTTAACTAAGAGAATAAAGTGTTGCTGTGTTTTAAATGTCTGGACAAGACATGGAGTGCACAAACAAATTATTGCTTGTCCACAGGATTCCAATCTCTGCATTCTACTGTCATTGATTGGTAATTATGCCAAGAGCCTAATAATGAATAATGAGATAGCAGTTTTCTTTTTCATGATGTATTATCATAAATGTGTGGGCTTAGGGAACCGGTAGTGTGGTGTACACAACTGTATGCACTTTCTGCATTTCACAGTATGACATGCGAGCTTAAATGAACGTACTTTGATTTCATATACCTATTGAGCATGGTAATCAACATCAGCAATTATATCATACCTGGGAGTATCACTTTAACAGATAATTAATTTAACAGCTTGCGAAGGTATGGGTTGACTTTACAAGCTTGGCTGGAATCACGCATCACTGTGGGGTGTCTTGTCTAGGTAGCGGAGGCGTAGGTGGGCTATTATTGAGTAGAGAAATGGAGAAGAGCCTTTGGTTTTTACCCACTGGCATGGCTACAGTACCCTCCCCATTGCAGTAGATATATAAGGGCACTTGTGCTGCAGGAAGAAAAGTTTACAAGATAGTGCCTAATGATCAGTTGTACTGTATGTATAGGTTTCTCTGTATGCAAAATTGTGTAACAGCTAATTATTGAATAAGGTGTGTGAAAAATAAGGATATCATTAAGAGTTGTGAAGATTATACAGCTCAAAACAAAACAAAAAAAAAGTTTTATCTTATTGCAGGGCTCTCAAATCCATCTACATGTGACTGCCATTATACGTGGGGACGTTCTGTCTGCATCTGTCATCAGACAGCCGTTGTGTCCGAAAGTTGTTTAAAAACAATCAAATCAAATGGGTAGAAGAGGCACAGGTAGCTACAGCAATTTGAAATCTGGTGAGAGACAACCTCTTAGAAGTAGCAAGCTTTGTTGCCAGGGTCAGAACAGTGTAAGATAATGTGCGCTAGTAAGGTAGATCATTTCCAGCCCCAAACGCTGTGGCATGTACTGTATATTTGGGACTTGTCATCATCTATTTCTATGCAGCAAGATTCTGCCTTTAATGAGCTCTTTGTGGGATTCCTCCATCTGTCCTCCTGCCCTTTCAGACAGGTCCCTTCCACTGTAAACCCATAGGCCACATTCTGACACCACCAAAAGATGTCATTCACACATACACACACACACACACACACACACACACACACACACTCACATTTGTATCTCCTCATTTTCCCATTTATACATTTAAGTAAACTATTATTTCAGAAGAAGAATTAAGGGAATGATGACCATTGCAGAAATGACTTGTTTCCAAAGAACCACAGTGCTTTGGTGATTATGCAATATTAGAGAAGCATTTATCTGGATTGTCAGACAGGTGTATTCTCTTCAGTCCCACCTAGAAGGCATGAGGGACTCTTGGCAGAAAGCTTTAATAGTCACATACGTGGCTTTTTAATTTGTCTTAAGCCACATTGTGCCACCACACATCTTAACTAATGTTCAAAAAGATGTTCCTGTGTGGTCTCTAGTCCCACATGGTTGCTCAGGTCATGTGCTTTGGCTCCTTCTGCTAGTTCATAAAGGTACTGTATTGATTTTTCATTGCTGGCCAAATTGTATATTCACTCCAGGTTCTTGTCTTCAGTGAAGAGTGAGAGTGCTCAAGGTTAGCTTCTGCTGTGGTTGCAGACAGTCCTGTCCTCACTGCAGTACTTTATGCTGGAAAGACATGCATGGGCAAATGAGTTTTGTTTTAATTCTAAGATGATGACCACCACTCAAGACCAGCAAGGGTGCATTTTCGTTTTTTTTGTGTGTATTTGTAAGAGTGTGTGTCATTGTATGTTTTTGCACTGCTAGGCTGAGTCAAATGTAGAAGACCTAAGTATCAAGTTTACCTAATCTAATTTTTCTTAGAAAATGTTAGTAATGGTGATAAAAAACATCATATGCTTACATATGTTTTCATTTGTTTAAATTGTCAGACATGCTTTAGATGAATCATTGTGTCTCCCCTGGGCTGACACAGTAGTCAAGCAGTAATTGATTGTAGATAGCGTGACATGCTGCCTGCAGCTTTTTATTGACCATGTGGAGTGAGCAGTCAATTGACTGTGTCTCTCAGAGTGCTTGTGAGAATGAATATGGTTCATATCTAACAAACAAATCAGATACGCCGCTCTGTGTAGACCTCTTTGTTCTCCCAAGCCATCTCATAGCGCTCACTTTGACTTTCTCCTTCTCCTTTTCCCTTTCTCTCTCTCTCTCCCTCGCTCTATCTCTCTCCCGCTTTTACACACACACACACACACATACATAGACAGAGTGCCCTCAGAGTTCTTCTGAAGTACTAGTCCTCCCGTGTTCCATGCAGCCTGTGGCCTGTTTCTCCCCATGAGACTTGCCCTTGGACTCCCTCCTGACAGAGGAGAGGAGCAAGCTGCTGCTGCGGTTCTGTCTGATCTGCCTCCGCTACTGCCACCAGGACTTTCTGCAAGGACACCGACAGCTTTATGTGCACTCATAGACGTGCATTCATTTAAAAAAATGCCTTCCCCTGCTGCCTTCCAGCCAGACACTAAAGCTGGCTGATTAAACGTGATCCAGATAAGAGGAACATGGTGTAAGAATGCTGCTTTCCCAGGGCTCTAGTGTTCTGTCTTCAAAACGGACCATTAGAGACTTCATCAAAGGGAGGATCTGTGTCCCAGTGGCAGTCAGTAGTTATGTCTGGGTGGCCGTAAAGAAAGCTGGTGAACAATAGGCACGGGCACATCTCTGCTCTATGCTGAGAAACAGTCATTTCATGGTTCAATGATGCCACAACATTGGAGGATTTTCTAAGAAAGTGTATTACTAAAATCACATGAGAGAGAGAGAGGGAGACCTAGAAAGAGAGAGAGAGTTGGAAGAAAAGGAGGATGTTGTGTAAATGGTGTCTGGCTACTGGATGGTTAGATGCATGAGCAGGGCAGGTGTGAAGTAATCAGCAGGGTGGGAATGAGCTACGTTTTCAGGACCTCCATGGCTGGTTTTCCTCAGGTTCTTGTTTTACAGTAGCCTGCTAAATCACTGACTGTTTTGTCAGTCTGGCCAGGCTGCCCTCAAAGTGTTTTTGCAGAGGGAGTTACCGTGCGTCCTTTAACCAATCAACATCATTTAAAAAGTGTTCATAAGTGATGTAATCATTAGTTTATGCAAGGACAATTTGTGCATATTCAAGTTATAATTACATGTATGCTCTCCAGTTCTTGATAACGCAGCCTTGCTAAGCAAGAGAAGCTGCTTTGTTATTGAAATTCGTAGCGCTACTCGTAGCATCATCAGCAAAACTTGATCCAGTACAGCCCACTTGATACTCATTGGTCCAGAAATGTCTGTCTTGAACAAAAGTACAGTCTATTGTGGCCTGGCCAGACGAATATGCGGTGAGAATCAGAATGCGATCACTTGATCAAGCTGGTTCAACCAGGCTAGTTTTAGGGGAGCAACCAATCTCGTAACCTCTTTTTCATTGCTGTGATAAGAGGTTAAGATGAGCTCTGCTTATTACATGTTTCACAAAGTTCTCCCCTTAAATCAGAACAGTTTAGTTAATATTTGTGTGGTTCAAACTAGTTGCACAATCTTTCGTAAATGATAAGAAACATACAGATCCCATAACAAGGCGCCAGTTCTTCCCACGATATGCCCAATGTGTCAGTGGTCTGAGAGCTGGCAGCTGTGACGGAAAGGCCCTGTCCCGTCCTGCCAGAGATAAGAGGGCTTCTGCTTTGTCAATCAGAGTTTTGGCGCACAGCAGGGGTTTGAGCAGGCTGCTATGTTAGATAGGGACCGTGAGCCTTCTTTAGTCTGTTTCAATCTAAGGAAAAGCCTTTCACCCAGAGGATCTGCATATGTGTCCGAGGGGATTTTCAGAATACTAGGATCCAGTTGAGTGGATTTGAGTGCGTGAATATATCGCTTTTAAAACTGGCAGTGAAACAAACCATATTTTTCATGAATACTTGACATTATATCTTAAATGACTTTGCTACTGTCCGTAAATTGCCCAGTCACTATGCCTGGGTGTGTTCATGCCCAGTCACTATGCCTGGGTGTGTTCTCCATGCACAGTCACTATGCCTGGGTGTGTTCTCCATGCACAGTCACTATGCCTGGTTGTGTTCATGCACAGTCACTATGCCTGGTTGTGTTCTCCATGCCCAGTCACTATGCCTGGTTGTGTTCATGCACAGTCACTATGCCTGGTTGTGTTCATGCACAGTCACTATGCCTGGGTGTGTTCTCCATGCACAGTCACTATGCCTGGGTGTGTTCTCCATGCACAGTCACTATGCCTGGTTGTGTTCATGCACAGTCACTATGCCTGGGTGTGTTCTCCATGCACAGTCACTATGCCTGGGTGTGTTCTCCATGCACAGTCACTATGCCTGGGTGTGTTCTCCATGCACAGTCACTATGCCTGGGTGTGTTCTCCATGCACAGTCACTATGCCTGGTTGTGTTCTCCATGCACAGTCACTATGCCTGGTTGTGTTCATGCACAGTCACTATGCCTGGTTGTGTTCATGCACAGTCACTATGCCTGGGTGTGTTCTCCATGCACAGTCACTATGCCTGGGTGTGTTCTCCATGCACAGTCACTATGCCTGGTTGTGTTCATGCACAGTCACTATGCCTGGGTGTGTTCTCCATGCACAGTCACTATGCCTGGGTGTGTTCTCCATGCACAGTCACTATGACTGGGTGTGTTCTCCATGCACAGTCACTATGCCTGGGTGTGTTCTCCATGCACAGTCACTATGCCTGGTTGTGTTCTCCATGCACAGTCACTATGCCTGGGTGTGTTCTCCATGCACAGTCACTATGCCTGGGTGTGTTCTCCATGCACAGTCACTATGCCTGGGTGTGTTCTCCATGCACAGTCACGTGCACATCTTGTCCCCTTGATCATTGTTCTGTAACCCTTCCTTCTTATAATCATCGATTTCTAGTCCCATTGGAGCAGCGAGGACAACATTCCCACTGATCTTGTCAAAATGAAAAATACAGATACAGCTGCTAAATAAACTGCATCCCTGATACCCACAAACATTTTGTGTGAATGTGTTGGCTTATGGGTCATTTAGGTCTGCATAAAGAGAAACAAATGATAAATTTACCCTAACCCTTTGTGCATTTGGTAAAGTTGTAAGAATAATGTACCTCTCCATAAGCCAATTGCAGCGAGATGAGACTCGTGTTCATTTTGGCTTGCAATTTCAGTTGTAAGTTTACTTCAGAATAGTTTTTATTTACGGATGACTTGTAAAAACAAAATGCTGTTACTATCTTTCCTCAGTGTGTTTAAGTGATGCAACAAATTAGAGTGCCTATTGACTGTATCTGAATACAAGCCACTTTGTCAGTCCCTTCCCCTTTAACAATACATTTTCTTTTTCTTTTCTGCTTTACATGGTACCAGGAAGTGGAGGTCAGTCATCTCTATAATGTTTATGCACTAGGTTTTGTCAGTTGCCTTTTCAAAACCTACTTTATGGTCTCTGTCCTCTGGCCTTTTGTTTTCAACTTGTCTTTTTATGAAGACAATTCATCTTTTAATTAACTGGAAACAGTGACTACAATGCTTAAAAACCATCACATGTTTCACACTGACATTGGGCGTGTGTAGATTGCATGGCTAATTTTCATACAGATGCCCAGCTGAACTTACAATGTTCATCTATTTTGCTGTACTTGTCTGTAAATTACCTCGCTAATGAATCACATAACAGGTCATGTTTTTGTTATTTGTTTACTTGCTTGATTTTACATTATGCTTTGTTTGTTAAATAGTGTTGTCATATATAATATAATATAACATATAATATATATATAATAATATATATAATATAATACTCTATATTCATACTATACATCTTTATGTTGTTCTTTTGGCATTTACATTTTCTTTAATGAATTAATGCAAATGTATCAAACTTTGTGTAAGAGACAGTAGGAGTCAGAACACTGATAACTCATGGTGATGGAACTTAATCCATATTGTATGGAACACTCTAATCAATGGTCTGGTCTGTGTCTTGGCAGGATGATTACGTCCGCACCGGGGATGATAATCAAGGATCAAGTGAAAGTAAGTCTTGGCGTTAAAGTCTTAACTCCGCACTGCTATCTTAATCTGCCCTCCGTTGTTTCCCTTATCAATCATTTGTTTCTACAGACTTGTTTCTATCTCATTTGGATATCTATTTCTACTGCCATCTATTTATAATAGCACAATCTGTGCTACTGAAAAAGGACAGCGTGCTGTAGAGTAAAAGCAAAGCGTACATAGGGCCTCTCTCTCTAGGGCCTGTGGTGTGTCAGTTCTTTAGACCTCTAGTGGATCATTGTATCAGACAGGCCAAACGTTTGTTTATCCTCCACATTTGTATTCAGAGGTCAACGGCTGTCCTTGTATGTAGCTGTCTCCGACGAGGAAAAAGTTTGAGGGATTTTAGCGCTCCACTGTAGCTACACAACTGCCTCAGCCAGCCCTAGCTATTAGGCCTCATTCAACAACCACGTTTTCCCTCTATTTCTTTTCAGTAGGAGCTAAAGTCTGAGAGGCTTTGGTAGCTGACGAGTCTTTCCTACAATGTATGGTTTATAGCTCTGCACACACCATTTTGTCCTGATTTGCAGCTTTAACGAAGTCGCCCGACTGGTGGACTCTATTAGTACAATCCCACATCTTAATGAAAGGCTAATTATGGCCTTCAAAGTAGGGCCAGAGCACGAGAGAGGGAAAAGGAGAAAGGGAAGAGCAATGGAGAGAGAGATGCGTATCCAGAGAGGGATAAAAAATAAAGAGGGGGAAGACGCTTCACCATGTCGTTGAGTGGTGAGTGAGTGATGTTGGCTTTGCCCCTGCAAAAATGTAGATCCACTCTGATGAGCAGTGGGAAGGGTTGGAGTGTTGCTCCTCTGAGTTCCTTTGATTACGTCTCTATGTGTGACGGGATCACTCAATGTACAGCCCAACAGACTAAAAAGCGTAAAAATAAAGCATGAAAAATACAATGACATGCAGGTGAGGACGGGTGTTATCCGGACTATCTACAGGAGAACCGCTCTTTGTATTTCAATAGTATTCATCCCTTCCTCAGATGTGACTGTCTCTACCCTTACACCACTGTCTGCGCTTATCATCTCCCTCCATTGATCTGCAAGCCTTTATAGTGGCCTGATGAAGTAGGGAATGGTTCTGTCCTTCACAGACTCCACAGAATCACTGTCTTCACTTTACAGCCTGCAGCTAGGCACTGTTAACCACCTAGCACACCTAACACCATGAGCCAGGCTGAATCAAAAGGAGAACATCAAGGCTTCTATGCATGACCTTTGATCAACTAAAAAGAACTGGGAAGATTTCTCAGGGGAAAGACTTAACTCTGACTTTATCAGCGCCCCCTGCCTCCTCACTATGATTTAATCATCAGATTGAATTGGTAATGCAGCTACTATTTTAACAACCGTTCATTTCCATGCACAACATTCCAATACAACAAGACATACACACACCCAGAGACACTGCAGTGATTTAGTTGAAGCCTTTTTTGCTCATTTATCCCTTAGCCAGCTGCCCTGGTTATTCACAGCCCGATTAGAATCAGGTAGACTAGGTGAGCAGACACTTTCTACAAAATCAATGTCCTTTAATCAATGGCCAACTCTTTCATAGATGGGAGAACAAGCTGACTTTGCACTCCCAGAGGTTTGCACTTTAGCACCCCTCCTACTGACTGCTGGAGGGTATTGATAGGTACAGCAACCTGACAAATACACACACACACACACACACACACGTACACAAAAAGTCTATACCATAACTGTACAGTGAACCCCGCATTACTGTATAATTTGGCTTTATACTACGATCCTTGCTGGGTTAGGTTATGAGAAAGCTCTGATGACTTTAGGCTCTTGAGAGGCTGTAAACACAGGATGAAAAAGAGGAGGACAGGGATGAGGGCTGAATTCAACTCACCCTCATGCAACCTCAATCTGCAGGGATTAGTATCAGGCTAATCTGGGTTGTGATTGAAACAATAGGAGGCTAGTTAGGAAGGTTTATTGCAGCCAGCTACTACATGATACTCAAATACACACAGGGAAAGACTGAAAGTTGGGGGTGAGTTGGAGGGATGGTTGATGATTTCTGGAGGACTGAACACAAAAGGAGAGGAGACAATGAGGGTGGAAAAAGGTGCAAGAGCAAATAATAAAGTGTTAGATGGTGTCGAGAAGGTAGGCAGTGTTGATACTGTAGAAGGAAGAACGGCTGATGCATTGAGAAGAGAAAAATGTGTGATAGAGGACTGGAAAGAGAGAGAGAGAGAAATGCATAATTGTGCCAAGAGGTAAGGAATGAGAGATATCTAGAAACAGAAGAGTAAATTCTCATAAAAATACCAGATTGAGCTCCAAATCCCCTTTGGTCCAGATAGTGATGCTTAAACTGCCGAGCAAGAGAGCCTGTTGCTATGGAAACCTAATCATGTGGGCCCTGCTTTAATGTGTGGAAGCCTGTTAAGTTAACACGAGGTTCAGGCAGCCACCTTATGCTTTTCAACACACAACACAACCCTGCCAGCGTAGTGCCCCCCTGCTACCAACAAGGTTTCACTGCAAGAGGGACAGGCTATTCTGCTCTCTGTTTGTTGAGAGAGACAGGCTATTCTGCTCTCTGTTTGTTGAGAGAGACAGGATATTCTGCTCTCTGTTTGTTGAGAGAGACAGGCTATTCTGCTCTCTGTTTGTTGAGAGGGACAGGCTATTCTGCTCTCTGTTTGTTGAGAGAGACAGGATATTCTGCTCTCTGTTTGTTGAGAGGGACAGGATATTCTGCTCTCTGTTTGTTGAGAGGGACAGGATATTCTGCTCTCTGTTTGTTGAGAGAGACAGGATATTCTGCTCTCTGTTTGTTGAGAGGGACAGGATATTCTGCTCTCTGTTTGTTGAGAGGGACAGGATATTCTGCTCTCTGTTTGTTGAGAGGGACAGGATATTCTGCTCTCTGTTTGTTGTATTTCCTTGTTTTTCTTCAGAGGATTATTTGCTCAATAGGTTTTACAGCTGCTGAGTTACTGTTTTGTTCTGTAACACAGTTTCAATTGTAACCTTTGTTCAGGATCTGACTCCTCTTTTATCTTTACAGTCGATGCTTTGATTCTATTTCTATCTGTCCTGTGCCTTCTTTGTCTCCATCTCATTCTGCCTCTCCTCCAGGCTCCTTCAATGGGAGAAAGGGCACCAGCAGGGCTGAGCTGGCATCTGGCCTACTTCAGTTTGTTTCTGCTGATGCATTAGTATAAATTAGTGAAAGGGGTCGAAGCATCAAACCTGCTATGAACATGGCAAAAAAAAAAGTGTGAGAGAGAGAGAGAGAGAGAGAGAGAGAGAGAGAGAGAGAGAGAGAGAGAGAGAGAGAGGTGGGGGGACATATAAGTTAAATTACTTGGGACACAGACCCACATACATTTATAATTTCTCCTGTGCCAATGCACCCTCAGCTTTGTGTCTAAAGCAGCACAGCTACAAATCTTGTTAACCTATGTCATTCTGTATTCTCACTCCGCTTCAATGTCGGCAGTCCCCAAAACGTACACAGCAGGCTCAGCGAGGACAGCCCACAGCGCTGGGATTTACGTCTCAAATCAGATATCGTTTGCAGTGATAATCCATGGGACGCTCCAGCAGCATGATCACGGCTCTGGTCTATATGTCCTCTTTCATCTGATGTCTTAGAGAGATAATGTGACTGTCAAATAATCACTCTCTACGGCCTGAGAAGCTGTACACAACTGTAGCAGCCAGCAGAATTACTGCCATGGTGATTTACTCTCCGTTGGTGGGATAAAGCCTTCAGTGGTCCTCTCTAAACACACCGTGTTCCACTGAGATGGCTGCACTGATGGATAGCAGAGGTGACTAAAAGGCTGGGTGGAAAGACACTGGGGTGTGACATCCAGTCCTTGCTTTAGGGATGGGGGGCAGGAGGAGGTGGCGGGAACAGACAGCAATGACATATGAATGTGTGTGTGGTGCTGACGTGCGGTCTAGCACTGAGCCCTTAGCAAAGCAGGGGATGATGGATTGGGTGAGGTGGTGATGCTGGTCATGCAGCCTTCTTCAGGCCAGCTTTTATGATTGCATTTGGAGTGGCCCAAGCTAAGCTGAATCACCCTCTGGCTTAGTTTTACCATGAATAAGGAACAAATAGCTAAGGATGGAAAGCTTTGGAAAGTGAGAGTATACCAAATGGATGCAAAGAAAGAAAGAAAAAAGAGAGTTACAGAGCAAGGAAGATAGTGATATTTTTCTCTTGCTCACAGATGTAGACACCACCAAGGACCCATGCAAGGAGGTGAAATGTGTCCGACACAAGGTGTGTATCACTCAGGGCTACCAGAGAGCTGTGTGTGTCAACCGCAAGAAGCTAGAACATCGGTACGTAAGTGTGTGTGACTAAGGGTGCCACTAAGGGACATATGTGCATGCACACATATTTAATGTCCTCTTAAACACAAACAAGATCTCACAGTAGCTTACTTGAATTTGAGATTTGTTTTTCAAGTTGTTACAGCAGCTCTGTAAGGTTTGAAAAATATGTTACTATAATTTAACAAATGCATTACTATGTTATGCATTACTGTGTTATGCATTACTGTGTTATGCATTACTGTGTTATGCATTACTGTGTTATGTATTACTGTGTTATGCATTACTATGTTATGCATTACTGTGTTATGCATTACTGTGTTATGCATTACTATGTTATGCATTACTATGTTATGCATTACTGTGTTATGTATTACTGTGTTATGTATTACTGTGTTATGCATTACTGTGTTATGCATTACTATGTTATGCATTACTATGTTATGCATTACTGTGTTATGTATTACTATGTTATGCATTACTATGTTATGCATTACTGTGTTATGTATTACTGTGTTATGTATTACTGTGTTATGCATTACTGTGTTATGTATTACTGTGTTATGCATTACTGTGTTATGCATTACTATGTTATGCATTACTATGTTATGCATTACTGTGTTATGTATTACTGTGTTATGCATTACTGTGTTATGCATTACTGTGTCATGTACTACTGTCAGATGTTGTGCTTCTGTGCTTGGAATGTTCTTTAACAGCTCTAGTTGGTGCTTAGGTGTTTAGGTGTCTATGTGTTAGGTGTACTGCATTAGGTGTTTAGGTGTTGAGGTGTTGAGGTGTTTAGGTGTCTATGTGTACTGCATTAGGTGTTTAGGTGTTGAGGGGTTGAGGGGTTTAGGGGTTTAGGGGTTGAGGGGTTTAAGGGTTTAGGGGTTTAGGTGTTCAGGGGTTGAGGTGTTGAGGGGTTGAGGTGTTGAGGTGTCTATGTGTACTGCATTAGGTGTTTAGGTGTTGAGGTGTTTAGGTGTTGAGGGGTTAAGGGGTTTAGGGGTTGAGGTGTTGAGTGGTTTAAGGGTTTAGGGGTTTAGGTGTTCAGGTGTTTAGGGGTTTTCATGTACTGCATTTCCCCAAGGCTCAATCTCTCCCAGAGAGTACCGTTTAATGTTGGTACATACCCAATGTAAGAAGTCTCTGGATACCCACTGACTGATAAAACAGTTCACAAAACCATATGATTAAAACAATTCATGTATTGACTGCAGTTCCGAAGGTTATCAGTCAAAAACGTAGTCAACAACCTCTTGGGCCTCTAAAGAATGGCATTACAATTTCATTACTCAAAAGTAAAATTAATTTTTTTTTTTTTTTTTTGCAAATATAAATTACTTTGTAAGATGGGGAATTAATTAATTCACAATAAACTGTCATTTCACATGCAAAATACAGAATTTTATAGAACTGTGGGCTAATTTTCAGTTTGACAACCTCAAGTTAGACCTTTTTCAAAATACCACAAAACATGTTGCAGTACAGTGCACTACCATGTGTGTTGGTATGTACTGTATGTGTGCTGACTTCCACACTTCAGACTAAAGCAGCCAGCTCTGAGGTCTCCTGAGGGAAACTGCCATCCCTGTCCTGCCTCCTCCTCTGGCCCGGTGTGTGGATCTGACGGACACAACTACGCCTCACAGGTAAGCCTGGCTGACCTGACACATTGTTATTTAGATACTAATAGGAGAAGGGCAAAGCCACAGGAACACACACATTTTTGTAATTCTTTTCACTATGACACACAATGGCATGATAATCTAATGATTAAAAGACGCTAGCTATGGAGGGTGTGTAGTGCATCAAACAAGTTATAGAGTATGGTTCACTTTGCACTGAAGGTCTTCAGAGACAGACCGGGACAAAGAACCATCTCTGAGGGGCCTGCGAGTTAGCCAACGGTGGTGATGACCCAGTCCCATGTGTTTATGGAGTTAGCCAACGGTGGTGATGACCCAGTCCCATGTGTTTATGGAGTTAGCCAACGGCGGTGATGACCCAGTCCCATGTGTTTATGGAGTTAGCCAACGGCGGTGATGACCCAGTCCCATGTGTTTATGGAGTTAGCCAACGGCGGTGATGACCCAGTCCCATGTGTTTATGGAGTTAGCCAACGGCGGTGATGACCCAGTCCCATGTGTTTATGGAGTTAGCCAACGGCGGTGATGACACAGTCCCATGTGTTTATGGAGTTAGCCAACGGTGGTGATGACCCAGTCCCATGTGTTTATGGAGTTATGCCTTTTCTACTCAATCAGGATTTACGACCTTGAGAGTTGCAGAGGAAAAATAAAAATCTATTCATCCTCCTTTGCATGTTTCTGTAGACGACTGATTTAAATAGGAGTGTGAAAGGAGACCTTTATGAATGTTTGATCTTTGTGTGTGTGTGTGTGTGTGTGTGCAGTGCAAGCTGGAGCAGCAAGCATGTCTAACAGGCAAGGAGCTGACTCTAAAGTGTACAGGTCTATGTCCTTGTCCAACCAGTGATTTGGTTCCAGTCACACAAACTAGACATGGTGAGCATACACACCCACACACACACAGACATTTGAATATTTTGTTTACATCCCAATTACTCACATATGTGCATACACAGACACACCTATACACACACTGATATCCATGACATAATACACCTTATCCTTTTACAATTATGTGCCACTCTCTTTATATCTCACACTGACAAACTCATTTGCTCCCTTCAATCTCTTCTTCACTATTTCCTCTGTGTCCATGGTCCCCAGAGAGTTGTACTGGTCAGGACCTGGCTGACCTGGGGGACCGCCTTAGAGACTGGTTCCAGTTGCTCCAGGGGACCGCTAAGCAAAACAACAGCACCAAGCCTGGGACCAAAAGCACTGAATACAGAAGCTCAGGTTAACCCCTTGTATCTGTAATATAATCTAGTGATCAAGATGCCTGTTTTTCAGGCACTTTTAATACATTGAGATTGCTGTTGTTTAGGAATGCGCTATTAGTAAGAATGCATGTACCTATCTACTGTATGTATGTGCGTGTATTTGTTTGTGTGTATGTATGTGCGTGTATTTGTTTGTGTGTATGTATGTGCGTGTATTTGTTTGTGTGTATGTATGTGCGTGTATTTGTTTGTGTGTATGTATGTGCGTGTATTTGTTTGTGTGTATGTATGTGCGTGTATTTGTTTGTGTGTATGTATGTGCGTGTATTTGTTTGTGTGTATGTATGTGCGTGTATTTGTTTGTGTGTATGTATGTGCGTGTATTTGTTTGTGTGTATGTATGTGCGTGTATTTGTTTGTGTGTATGTATGTGCGTGTATTTGTTTGTGTGTATGTATGTGCGTGTATTTGTTTGTGTGTATGTATGTGCGTGTATTTGTTTGTGTGTATGTATGTGTTTGTCTACGTATTTATGTTTCTGTGTTTGCAGTTCTGGACCGGAGCCTGGTGGCCAGCTGTAAGGACTCGATAGGCTGGATGTTTTCCAAGCTGGACACAAATGGTGACCTGTACCTCGACCAAGCTGAGCTAGCCGCCATCAACCTGGACAAGTATGAGGTGTGCATTCGGCCCTTCTTCAACTCCTGCGACTCCTACCGAGACAGGAAGGTCTCTACCGCCGAGTGGTGCCTCTGCTTCTGGAGAGAGAGTGAGTTTGTGTTCCTGTGTGGGCTCCTGTGTGGGCTCCTGTGTGGGCTCCTGTGTGTGTTCCTGTGTGGGCTCCTGTGTGGGCTCCTGTGTGTGTTCCTGTGTGTGTTCCTGTGTGGGCTCCTGTGTGTGTTCCTGTGTGTGTTCCTGTGTGGGCTCCTGTGTGGGCTCCTGTGTGGGCTCCTGTGTGTGTTCCTGTGTGTGTTCCTGTGTGGGCTCCTGTGTGGGCTCCTGTGTGGGCTCCTGTGTGTGTTCCTGTGTGTGTTCCTGTGTGGGCTCCTGTGTGGGCTCCTGTGTGGGCTCCTGTGTGGGCTCTGTCAGTGCTTCTATTTTGTGTTACTTTTCACTAGCGTGACAGGTAAGCACTTGCCACCCCATACCGTCATCTCCCAGTCAGTCACCCTTTGTCTTGTCCCCTTTGTCTCTCGTTCCCCCATGGAGGTAATGACACTTTTGCTAGAACATACTGTGGGTAGAACACTGTTACTCAGTAACAACACTGCAGATTATTGACAGCGTCTATCGTATTTCTTTGTTTTTTAACCATGTAAAGCTTCAGTGATACAAGGCTCCCTCTGAATAATGCAGAGCATTTTAGCATGTTGTGTTTTGTGCGTAACTGTCCTCTGTTTTTGTGTTTTCAGTTCATTTCGATTAAGAGTTCTATTCATTTCCCTACTTCTTCAGAACCTCCCTGTCTGGCTGAACTCCAGAGGATCCAAGTGCAAGAGGGAGACAAGAGAAGGTTTGGTAAGTGCTGGATGTGCACGTTTGTTCTCAACGGCTCTGTGCACGTGGTTTGGTAAGTGCTGGATGTGCACGTTTGTTCTCAACGGCTCTGTGCACGTGGTTTGGTAAGTGCTGGATGTGCACATTTGTTCTCAACGGCTCTGTGCACGTGGTTTGGTAAGAGCTGGATGTGCACGTTTGTTCTCAACGGCTCTGTGCACGTGGTTTGGTAAGTGCTGGATATGCACGTTTGTTCTCAACGTCTCTGTGCACGTGTGTGTGCACTTGTTTGTGTGTTTTAGTGTAACAATACAAAAGCGCCCCCTCCCTCAGACAGAAGCAGGATTCTGGTATTACCTCATGTTCAACCTGCTGAATTCAAACTTGACACTGTCAGATTTCATTAGTGTGTGCGTGTGCAGTGCATGTGTGAGTGTTGATGTTTAATAGTAAGTCTGTGTGTATGTGGCGTTAGTTGTGCGTGTGCCTAGGCTTGTTGTCAGGACTACAAAGGATGTGTGTCAGAGTAAGCAGAGCAGGGGGTAATTCTGCCAGAGCTACTAATGCTACTACTAATGCCTCTTAGAAAGGTTCCACAAAATCATATTAGTGTCCAAGACACTAATGTACTCTTCATGCATACTCTTACATAACTCATAATAATAATAATAATAATAATAATACATTTTATTTGTTAAGCAAAAAATAACCTCAAAGCACTAAAATATGTAACTAATATGATCAGGTTGCAACACAGTATCATGGAGCAATGCTGATTATTTGAATTATTAATACAACATGGTAAAAACTCACAAATGACACATAATACACAACAGGTGATAGAGGACAGGTTAGTCCTGTCTAAATTCAGTAAGAGTCCCCAAGTCTAGGACAGTTTAAAGGTCACAAGGTCATCCTGAAGATCGTTAAAGCTTAGTTTGTTTTTTTACTCAGCCGTAAGATTTACAGATGACAGCTGTAAACAGTTGGAGTTAACAGTATGTCAATTAAAGTGATCAATCCAGTTATTGATATGATTATTTCAATAGTATTTAACCAAAATACAACTTGTCCTTCATGATCCAAGCCTGTTTAGCCCCATGGTGTGTTGTGATGAGCTGAGTGCACACTATCTCACCACTACCCTTCCCTCAAGTGGAGATGTGTATTCACAGAAAAGCTGACAACACATATATTTTCTCCAGGGTTTACAGTAGACACACTTGGTGTTTATTGAGCATGATGCATGACATAATGCCATTGATTTTGTGTGCATGTGTTTAGGTTTGTTCATTCCTAGCTGTGATGAGGACGGCTTGTACAGGAAGCTGCAGTGTGACAAGGGACAATGCTGGTGCGTAGACCAACATGGCGGAGAGCTAGCTGGCTCCAGAATGCGTGGCAAAACAGACTGTGGTAAGGCACTGGCACGGAAGGCCGCTCCACTGGCACCCTCTGCTCAGTCATTGCACACACACCCTTCCTAAGACAAAACGTGGCTGCACCCCTTTCAAAATGAGAGAATTGTGAAATATTGTCCTCACCCACAAGAGCTTATCGCATCTTAGTAAAGGTGTTGTCAGTCTAATCTTACACCCTGAAACGATGTCCTCCCACACCCAGAAACCTAATTTGTACAATACAGAGTTCATATTAAAGACCACTGTGCACCCCCTCCCCTGGGTTCATTTGCATTCTAAAGGGTCGTCTGTCGCTGTGAGGAATAATCTTTCAAAATAAATGAGGGCTAGTTGTACCTCTGGCATAGCTTAGCGATTAAGGCTTTTAGAGTCAAACACATGCCCTTGTACTCGTGTTCAGAACTATTGGACAACAAAGGACTAGGAATGTCAAAGTGGATGCACTTAGAATAGAAATAAAACATTAAGTAATTTCTGGAAAAGCACAAAGGATAATTAAATGTTCCTCTAATACTATTACCCAGTTCACTTTCTATTTTTTCCAGATGACGAAGCGGCATATTCTGGAGATTTCAGCAGTGGGGTTGGATGGGAGGATGAGGAAGAAAAAGAAGCAGAAGAGAATGCAGAGGAGGCTGAAGAGGAGGAGGGAGAGGTGGGGGAGGTGGATGATGGTGGATATATTTGGTGAGGGGTTGAGGGAGCCTGCTTCAACATCACTATTAGGAGCATATTTCTTCATCACCGTCTCACACAGTCACACACATACTCTAGCTCGTGATCGCTCCCTTTCTCAAACACTCTCTTTCTCTCTGTCTTTTTCTTACACAAATACAGAAACAGACATACACACAAACACTGATGCTGCAAAGAGATGGACATATTTAACCTACACTCAGAACAACACTGGATCAAACTATGAATTGGAATACAGGATAAATGAAGTTGCACGCATTTAGTTAATAGATTGGGAAACATATTATAAACTGTATTGGAGCAATGGGTAGGGTGCGCTGTGGGAGAATCATGGAGAGGATTCTAACATTATATTTAGGAATAATGGGTTGATAAATTGGAAAGTTTGTCTGTAATACTTGTGAATCATTGTTTTATTATCCTGTCTGTACAACAAAGCTCTTTTTTCATATCTATATGAGTAGCCTAAAGAGAGGACTGAAGCTAGTGCTTAGGAGCTGGAGACACTGGGTGCGTTTCAATAGGCACTTTATTTTGGATTTGGCAGTGGCAGTGAACATTGATGCATAGTATTGGGGATGTGCTGGAGTTAATGAAAAGAACGTAGACTTTTTTGTTTTCATTTCCTCACACACATGGCAAGGGCATATAAAATCCACAAATACAAGGCTTTCAAAAAACACAGGAGTTCCACAAAGTAAGTCTTGATTAGTCTGATTACTACTGGTAAGTCTGATTACTAATGGTAAGCGCCATTTGAGTTGCAGGTTGAGTTTCTGATATGAAGCTTGTTCCCAACTCTGCCTGGGAGACATAGGGAAGAGGATTGTTTGCCTCTTATGGGTGTGGCTTTTTTGCTTGTGGGAAATTCAAAACACCTGGAACTGAAGGTTAGATGATTTACCATGTCAGAAAAAAAAGATGTAAACGGTGAATTGGCACAAAAATGCATTAAATAAAAATGTTATATATATTGCTAACAAATCAATACTAAGACCTCATTGGATACTACCTTTTGTAGATGTAGGGATAAACAATAGAGCAAACCAACTGTATAATTTGTCTTCTTACACGAGTAAGGTCCACAGAGTGTCTGCCTTTACTAGTATACCATCTAGTCATATGACCTTACATTATGGCATAGTAAGCAGTACTTTAAAAGCTGTTGTTTAAATGTTCTCTTACTGTGTTGGTAACTGCAAGCTTAACTTGTTAGTTTAGTAATTATTTTTAGATAGCTAATTAGCTTGCTGTCTTATTTAGTTGACTAACATCCTTTTTACTTAAAATTAGCAAACAATTGTTTATTTATTTATTATTTATTAGATGTTTTTTATGACCTTGTAACTGAATTGATAGCACTCCAGCAGATCAGTTGTGTATGCTGCTTTTCCCACACCAAAATAATCCACACACTTTAAGCGTCATTGTAAACCAATCACCTTAATTGTGACTCTGATGCGGAGCTGCTTGGAGAACAAACTCAATCTCAAAAACTCTCAAATCCATCTCATAGACTTCAGGCGATGTGTGAAAGTAGTTCTCATTCAAGTCATTCAAACTGTAAAAAAACTTTGATCTTTCCTCATTATTCAACTTGTGTATATTGTGTGTCCCAGAGGACCGACAGTCACCTAGTCCAATGTTGCCAATGCCTTTCAAAGACTAGCAGAGTGTAGTACAGCCTGATTGACAAGTGTCTATTGTAAGCATATGTGGATCAACTATTGTGTTTAATAATAAAATAAACTGATCTATGTGGCCCAAGTAGGCCACCATATTTTTCAGTTTCTGCTTTTTGTTACTCAACTCCATATTCTTTCTTCTTCTAATGGATTGATCCAAGTTACTGTGTATGAAAGTTCTAACTTCTCTTTGTCGTCTATGTGTAAAGGGTTTGCAAAGTATTGCTTAATCAGTTGTTTGTCTTAAGGCTGTGAACAGTCAGTAGTTTTAGCAAATGCATTTTCAAAGCTAGAGACCCTGTTGACATATAGCCACACAAGAATGTGGCCTAATGGCACGATGCTTAATTGTATTTTACTTTTATTTCTGCTTTAAGGTGGGTACACCGTAATTCGCTGACAAAGAACCACACAGAGTCTATATACCAACAAATGGCCACTATCACATAATTGAGAAGGCCCCTCTTTGGCCTGTAACTTTGGCCTTTGTTGTATACAGCTGTCAGGTTGCCCTACCTCATCCTGCAGTGTCCCTCAGCTACAGGAGACCATGCTGAAACTAGAGCCACACTTTGACTTGCACGTCAGCACTTCACACACAATAGCATAGACAATGCTCTCTGTCTTTTCCCAGCATCCGGAGGGCAGAAATAGCCCACTCCTTGGTAAGTACTGCATGTGGGAACAGATAGAGCATTATGATATCATGCATGCACATTCTTGGCCCATGTCAGCCAGTCTGCCTAAAGCCTTTAAGTGTTTTGTGGTCTTTCCAACAAGACAGTAACTAATCCTCTGAAACCTTTTTTTTTTTTTTTGGTTCACATTTCTATAATAATGGAACTCAGACCTAGTAATATTCCACTGGGTCAGGCCTTAGATAAATTAACTCATATAGTCTACCTGTAAGGTTTCATTTTGATAGCCTTGTGTTAGAGAAATAAGAACAGATGTCTGAAAATGGATCCTGAAAGTTCTTCCAACTACGCAAATGGATCAATCATTCTCTGAAAAATTATTCTCTGCAATTCATAACACACACACAGTAACAATTTATGTTAATAGTTAATGTGTTTATTCTGTGGGCAGAGTTCATATGATGTTTGATTCAGTTTTCATTTATTTATGGCAACTTAGAAGGTTACATGAAAACCAAGAGGCAAAAGGGAAATTAGTAAAATGTATCTATCATCAGAGTGTAATTTTCAGATATTTTCATTAGATGAGCTGTAATTAAAGTAAGACTTAATACAAAAGTTTGAGCTAATGTTCATTTAACTAAGCAAATTAGTGATATGATACACACATGGATTCAACATATTTGCTCACAGGAGAGTCCAATGGTTATAAGACAACTTACATCCCCCGTTTTCTGTTATACGCATTTACAATTTTATAAAAATACTTTTTGGAAACCTTACGTACATCACCCTTTAACTTAATGTAACGTGTTTAAATGAATACTGAGAAGTTCTTCCCATAAAAGAGTATTTATTTGAAGAAAAAAATATCGATCGATTAAATTATATTTTGATATACAAATTACGCAGGACTAGGGTTAACCAATTCAACAATTTTGTTTAACCTCTATTTCATTGACACAATGTATAGTTACTTATTTCCAAAGTTATTTTCTAATGATAATTTTACAAATTTATGATTAGAACACCACATTATGTAATTGCACAATATTACAAGTAAAACCTATCTGAGAATTTTTGAATTGACAACAGAGGTCCTTAAAATATATTATAAATAGCCATGAGTGTGAATAATCTTAAATCAAATCAATATATATATATATATATATATATATACACAGTACTGTGCATAGGTTTTAGGCAGGGGATGCAGTTTTGAAGGCGAAGGGTGGTCACACCAAATGTTGTTTTGATACCGATTTGGTTTTCCCTCACTTTGTATTTCATGAATTGATAAAAAAAAAAAATTTTATTCACATTTATATTGTTATATTTTTTTTTTATAACTTTAAAGACTTCACACCTGCCTAAAACGTTTGCACAGTACTGTATATATATATATTTTTTTCCAAGTCATACAAGGTTCCACTTATCAAGGTGACCAAGAACAGAGGCTAACACGGAGTCTAGTTACTTGCACGTGTGTAAAGCTAATGTAAAGAAGTGTGCACGTGTGTAAAGCTAATGGAAAGAAGTGTGCACGTGTGTAAAGCTAATGTAAAGAAGTGTGCACGTGTGTAAAGCTAATGTAAAGAAGTGTGCACGTGTGTAAAGCTAATGTAAAGAAGTCCAGTAATGTGTACAGTAAATTTGTCTGCATTTGGTGTATAAAAACCCCATGTCATCATTCACTTACAGTTTGCTCTGACTCCCTTGCAGCCTCCATACCCTCCTTACTCCTTCTTCTGTGGAGTCCAAGGCATTAAACACATCAGCGTTTCCAGTCTGGTTGAATCTCTTCAACAATGGCTGGATGACTGACATTGGCACGCTGAAGTTAAGGTGTGGGTAGGTCACTTTAGCTGCAAAGTCCCTGGTGTTGCTGGAAACTAGCCCTGAAACAAAAACGGGTATGATCTCAAAGTAAAAAAAAAGTTATATTTAATTTAATGTTATACACATAGTTCTTAGTTACACATCGGTCTTCCAGTGTCATCAAGTGCCCTCCAATTAATCAGACATTACTTCTTTTCCAGACCTCATCCCATTACAATAATAATAATAATAATAATAATAATAATAATAATAATAATAAAATAAAAAATACGATAACAAGTGGAGTGTAAACCCCTGTAATACAAATGTATGTCACATAGGTTATCCTTTTTATACATATTTAAAGTAAAACAGATTGTTCTGGTGCTCCAGAACTGTTGTTTTACTTAAACTTTCCTTCCACATTTCCTCACCCAGTAGTTCTCCTGAATGTGCACTAACCACAGCGCCCCCACTGGACCCTGCCTGTACAGCACAGGTGGTCTGCAGCATAACCAGCTGCGAGCCCCAGCTGATGGCCTTGGAGAGAATGCCACTTGTCAGTGAAGGCCCACAGGTCTGACCAAGTGCACCAAAACTAACCACCACCACATTCTCACCTGGAGAGATATAGAAAAACAAATCTCATTGAGTATTGCATATAAAACTAAAACTTTATTATTAGATATACATATATATCCACTTTTCAAACACATAATCCACCTAACAGCCTACTGTAGCTGCTAACAAACACACATATCCACTTGGCTTACCTGGACAAAAAGAAGTGGATATTGGTGGACTGCCTGCTTCATGGACATGGGCTCTAAGCTGTAGAACAGCTACATCATACGGGGAAGATGAACAGGTAGAGAACAACACGTCACCGAACACATCAAGAAACCTGGGAAAATGGTAAAAGGACAAAAACGTTTTGTTTTTTTATCAATTAGGCTACCTTAAATTAATTTGGTGTAGTTGGTTTTCTTGTGCAATGGATCAACTCTGTTGACAAACGTGACTGCACATTTAGAGCCAGTAACTTATGAGAAACGATTAGTTAGTTTGTGCGTGTAGTATTCATACCTATCATGGTTGTAGACCTTCACAGTGACCACACGCTTTGCATTGACAACATGGCGGCAGGTGAGCACCAACTGAGCACTGACCAGAACCCCAGAACCCCAGAACTGCCCACTGTCTACCAGGGCCACTGTGGGGTATTCCTGAGTAACGGATGTCAGAGTAACAGGGGGCAAATCAAGGAAGGCTGCAGTTTCATAATCTAGGCTAGTATCCCACATTGGATACTGCATGTCCATGCACCATCCTATATTCTTAAGAACTTCCTGGAGTGAGCAGACAAGTGTCAATCCAATCCACTCGCTGGATTTCCAGCACAACGGAGACACAATTATGCCAACAACATAAGACCTGTCCCCTTGGGACAAAAAGAGACCTCCCCCCTCAGTGCCAGGTAGGCAGCGGGCATCTGTAAGGATGACTGTGTTGTCTTTCCCTGCTAGGTTACTAATGATGCCCTTGCTGAGGGTACTCATGAACAGATCAGGGCATAGAGAGCCAAAAGGAGAACCACAAGCCATGACAGTGCATCCTTTTTGGAGAGAGGAGCTTTTAATCCAGGGTATTGTTCCTGTGTTTGAGACTCCGTTTAGGCTTGGTACATTGAGCACAGCAAACCAGCTCAAAAACTGAGATTCTCTGTGAGATTCTTCATTCTCCAGTCCACCATAAAAACTCCATTTGTCAGTGTCTCTGAAAATCTGTAATACACCCTTTTTAAACTCAAGGCAGTTGACAAGCATAAGTAACTGTGCAGTTGCTTGATACTGATGTGTTTCAGTGCTTCTAGATACAGTGCATGCTTCATGTGCACACTGATAAGTCTCAAGATTTCTCAGAGCGGAGAAGTTGATACGGATTTTGAGATTGTCACTAAAACTATCTGGTAATAAAAATCTGCAGTCTCTAGAGAGAGGAGTTTGATCATTAACAAAACGAGAAAATAGCAGACCATTGCATAGCACGATTCCAGACTGGGCATTTAAAATTAGCCCACTGCAGCTTATTGGTCTGTCATCCGCTAACTTAGACTTTGATACGGTTACAACGCAGCATGCCTTTTCTTTTGAGTCCATAGCCTAACGCAAACTCACCGACCGTGTAATCAAGGATTGCGGCGGCTGGCAAGTTACTAACGTTAACACAAATTATTTATACAGTAACCCAGAATTTATGTCATTATGATACCTTATCGCTCGCCTTAAAAACGTCAATATAATTTTTGAGTGACACACTAACGTGCTCTTTCTCTGTCTTCTTCCTTTTGTTGTGCTTTGTTTGTGGTAGACTTCACTCTGGAACGCATTGCTGCCCTCCTCAGGATGTGGGTCTACTTTAATTATAAAATACACAGTAAATTTGGATTGCAGCGTCGGATAAAAATAACTTTAATAGAGACTATTTTTTGCACAATATAGCTATATTTAGAACTGTCGTAATAATTTTTACTTTTGTATCAAATAAACTTGAACTTCCACTTGTTTACTGGAGCATCGGTCAAGTCTTGAAGGCAATAAGCTTGTCAGTGTTTTTTGTTTTTTTTTGTTGGTTTTCAACCAGGACCCAGCACAGGCCATATAGAAACAATATACTAACAGGTACAATAACAGGATTGCATGCTTGGTTTGAAGGAAGTTTCAACATTTGTAATTGCTGTGTTCATAACAAATAAAGTAACAATATTATTCAGAAAACAGTCTAATGTTGGTTGTCAAAAATATTTATTCATATTCTAATCAAACCTAATAAAACCCTGTTTTATAAAATAGTCAATTAATATGACCACAACCAAAGCAGAAAATATTATCACTTGTTCAACGTTCAGAAACAAAAGGCATGCTAAATCCGTTTACATTATTTACAATAGAATCAATAATATTGATCAAAGGAAGCTTAACTTGCACACACTGTTTTATTTGTCCCAAGTACTCTCATACCAAAACTGCATGTTGTGAGCAGCCTATATTCACAAAGTACTTATTTCACAGTAGCTGACCATTGTTAAAGACGACAGTTGAGTATTCAAATGTAAACAAATGCTACCAACACTGCTATTATAATACATGGACTCTCAAAATGTTGTTGTTCGACAATAAACAAACATTAAATATTTAATTTTACACGAATAAATGAGTTATAATGCACTTGTGGTCTCATTCATTTAGCCTTTAAGTGACCAAATTATTTACAGTTAAATATCAAAAAACTCTTCAGTACAGAAAACTACCAATTACCAGCAGCAGGATTCAATTTGCATTCAATTTGGCTTTTTTTTTTGCTTTTGCAAAGCTTAATGATTATGGGTGAAATGTAAGACTGTGAAACCCTCAGTTACTTTGTGATTTAGACTTTCACACTTACAATCATAATTAAATTAGCAGTCAACTTTGTTATGTCTCTTTGCTGTGAAGAGAAGATTCTGATTAACCTGTACCAAACGGTGTATGTCTTTGGCATACCTCGAAAATGTTTCAGGCCAGAGCACCCATGAAGATACTAGCTTTTAAGCTAACCCCTTCACTGTAATTCAATGCCATCCAAAAATAACCCAGGGTCAGTGACTTGTTCAAAGCGATGACATGTTGTACACTGTAAGAGTGGGAAGTGGCAACTGCACAGTGTGTCAAATTCCCAAAATGTCTATGTTACCGATCTTTTAGAAAATCCTGAGAAAATAAAATTGTATTACAAAAAACATAGACTGTAGCATTCAGGTTCAGGCTCAGGTTGGGTAGCCAATTAGTTATTAAAAACATTACTCATAACATGCACTGAAATAGTTCAGAACAATGGTGTGCCATTTTTTATCCTCTACAGTATGGGGCTTTAAAAAATAAACTGATTATATATTCCATAGTTTCAAGGCAAAATAAGAAATAAAGAGTACTTGTGCAGTGGTTTGACAGGTGTAGAGAGTATGCCTACCTTGTTTTATATACTGTATATAGGTGTGTGTGTATATATATATATATATATATATATATATATATATATATATATATATATGCAGTAAACCCACTATCTACTTAATCATTTTTTTAAGCGGTGTACCCACAGTATTCACACACTCTTGCCTACTAACACACCCCTAGAAAACAGAATAAATATCAAAAACATTGTTCCCAATAGAAGATATTTTTTCTAAAGGGGCACTGAAAATTCTTATTGTCACAATGTTATATATTTCTTTCAGCCAATCTGATGGATCTGTCCTTTTGTGCATAGATATAATGAGTGCAACAAGCGATAGATCAGTCAATGTACTGCGAAAGCCAGCGGAAACCATCCCCGTATCCTTGTCTTTTCAGCACACTGCACATAAAAACCTCCATTGGCCTTAGATTCAGCTCCTTCAATGACACATTTCCCTGAGGAAAAACAGAGGGAAAGTTTAAAACATGAACGTTGTACTGTTTTTTTCAAGCCATTGTTAAATTTGGTTTGTTACTTTGTGGGTGTACAGTATTAAAAAGTGTATGTGTCATGCTAATCTCATCTCTTAAACTGGGGCATACAAAATCACAGCATTCTTAATGATATCCGTGACGTAGGCCATACAACTTTACATGTCTAAAGAATGATAAAGTTAATTATAGTTCCTTACCTTTCCTGTTGTGTGGCCATGAAGTCCAAATACTCCTCTGAGTGCATCCTCACTGATAGCTTCTGGTCGGTCTATCTTGTTACCAAGGATGAGGACTGGTACATTAGATATGGTTTCGTCTGTTAATAAGGCCTGAAGAATCACAAAAGCAGTGATGATACATTTACATTTTAACTTTCATCAGTATTAAAATAAATATAACATATTATCCCCCTTACATCAAGTTCAACTTTAGCTTCCGCTAGTCGCTCATGATCAGCACAATCCACCAAGTAGACAATTCCATTTATAGCTGGGAGGTAGTTCTTCCATATTCTTCTCGCTGCAAAATGAAGAGATCTACAATTGGCTGGAACAAACTATACACATTCTCCACAACATGCTGCACAAGGAGTGCTTATCACTATTAAAGCGCCACATCCCAATTCCTACCTTGTGCATGACCACCAAGATCAAATGTTGTAAAGGTCATTCCAGCAATGGTCAACTCCTCAGATGCTAAGGACAAGTGATAGCAAACATTGTATTTACAGTATATATAACCTAAAGTAAAAAAAAAATTGCAAGATAAAGACACAGTCCTCTGACTAATTTGGCTTGTGGCTTACTTGGATGTAATGTTGGGACATGTTGCCCTAGCCTGTCGTCTCTGAGCATATGCAATAATGTTGTTTTTCCAGCATTGTCTAGTCCCAGAAACACCAGCTTCCCAGTTTTTTTGTACAGTCCTGAGAAAAAGCCCAATCAAGAAGAATAAGGTAAATATAAACGTATGTTCTATAAGTTCTTAAAAATGATACCACCATTTGTAGTCTCTTTCAAATATATAAGCATATACACTACCTAATAATTGTAGCACACCACTGAAGCCCCTGTAGATCCAGTCAAAGATGAAAGACATGTTTGTTGTCTTGAAATGAAATTGAAAAAGTGGTGAAACACAAAGCTCAAGACAAAGGTATCATTACTATAACAAATAATAATTGTGATAAAGTAGGCAAGCATACCAAGAAGGACCACATTACAAACACCGTACACCAATGAATACATGCCATAACCTTTGTGACAACCATAACATAGATAGATATAGAACATACAATATTTCAATAATAAATCCTTAAAAAAAGGGTCAGCACAGTCAAACAAGTTTAATGTTGTGCTGTACATTTCATCACAAAGGGACCCTTCCTCTCCCAGTTACTGAAGCTCATTGTTCAAATATTATTGCATGACCCCAGATTACCTGCTGGTATGCGTAAGCTTTGTAATCACACATGAGAAAGAAGTAGAAAGCACAAACAAAATAAAGGAACAGAAGGTCTTATGCAATGAACTGTAGTTTATTCTAGGAGTTAGCTTGCTCTCTTGGCATAAGCTATAGTCACAGTGCTCTTTCACAGACTATTTTTATGAATAGTTGTGGCTAAGATGACATTTGAAACCAGTAGGCAGTTATCTCTCTTGCACTGGCACACACGCACACCTGTCACTTACTGTGAACATGACAAGGATTTAAGATGAAAGTAATAACTTCTTCTAAAAATTAGGACTTCTGTTAAGGCTGCAGCTCTTTTCCATTTAATAAAATTCAATTAAAATTGGAAGTTGGGTTACCATCTAAGGTCAATTATATGGACTATCTTATTGCAATGGCATTTTTTGCCAAACGTTAATGAAAAGATTGTAAGGCAGTACCAAGTTGCGAAATGTTTTTAACTGTTTAAAGTCTCAGCAGCCCCCTGGGGTAAACAAGTGTAACCATTGCTAACAAGCTGCTGCATTGAGTCAAGTCATATACTGTAGCCCTTGTAAAGAACTATCATTTATTATCGCCGAAAAAGAATGGGCTTTGTATAAAATTAAAACATTTCCAAATATTTACCTTGGTATGACCGCTTTATGTCGTGCTTTGTGGTCCAAGCTTTTACCATCGGTGACAACTCCAAATTTGACAGTTCACCGGAACTGCGTAATTGCTCTTGGGAATGTGTGCGTCACATGTCAACAAAAAAAACGCTGACATTTGTCAGCGACCATAAACTATTATTCATATTTAAACACGAAAGGGGGCAATAAATAAAAAACTCTATTTAATTCCAAACAGTTCTGCCAATTAGTTTTTATTCCCAGGCAACGATATGGCAGCGTTTGTGTGAGAAACATTAATCTAATTAAATAGGATTCACACTCAGGTTCAGTCATCTTTAACACAAAACATATCCAAGCAAATGTTTTACAAATCATATGCAATCCAGTTTCATACACAAAGTTTATTCCAACAGAAGCTTTATTATATTGAGATTATCCCATACAGTACAGTAGTTAAACTAGCAGACTACCCATACTCACTTTTAACAGCTCATCTCTAAAGAGATAGTTAAATAACACGAAAAAAAAAATCTAAAACATTTCCTTATATCTTTTTGTTTTCTACAGTAATCTAACTCAGGGTCTCCAGTCTGTGCACAATGCTGTACCGTTCCCCAGTCCCATTCCACCATGATTTGTAGTTTATCATCTTCAAGTACGCTTTCCAATGCAATTCACACACATTCTGGTCGAGGACAACTTGCTCTTGGATTACTTCTTGTCATAGTAGAACCATTTATCAACTAAAAAAGAAAAAACACAAAAAGATTATTGGAAAAATAATTAAATAAAAAATTGATCAGAATATCATCATCATCATCATCGTCATCCGCTTTGTCCGGGGAATCAGAATCAGGATATAATATAGCAAAATATGAACAAATACTACTTATATATACTAGGTATATTTTTGTACTAATGCCATGCTTTGCAGATACATTGAAGGTTCTCATGATCCTTCTGTTCAGCTCTTTTGACATTAGAAAACATCTTACCTGAGCAGGGAATAGGATCTTCTGTTCCACAGGGGCTTGTCTGAAATTTAAGGGTAATAGATTTTGAAAAAGAGAATCATAAAATGATGCGTCATCCAATTGTGAGAAACACTGAAGGCGGGCTGGTGTACATGGTAAACACACACTGAAACTCAAATGGTAAGTTTATAACAAGATTTGTTCCTCCTCTTTTCAGTTGCCACTCAACAAAGTCAGTCCTCAACACTTAATAAGCACCTTATCATCAATGAGAAAAACAAATGGATATTTTTCAAAGAATATCCAATGGACAGTACACAAACGGCTCTAATACTACATCAAGGTAGCCTGAGGAAGCACTAACCCCATTCACAACAGCTAAGGCCTCATCTGCCGAGCAGCAGAAAGGGCTGTCCCCTGACGAAATAGAAGTGTTTTTGCTGCATAGAGGGGAAAGAACAAAGTGAAATGAATTCAAGTAGCAGTCATTGCTGTACCTTTCTCAATGCAGACATTATTTTGGTTAAGTTGTCTATGAATATCATTACGAGCAAATACACATAGCTCACCAGTTCAGTCCTCCAGCATCACTCTGTTGGCATATAAGGGCCTTCCAAAATCCATGGGTGATCTTAATTGTCTTAATGGCAAAGTCCTGTGTGCATATAATTTCAAAATGTAACGGAGTTTCAATTGGAAGGTTAAGAGACCTTGAACTTTTAAACTTCCATCTTATTTTACAGGAGCCTTTAAAGCTGTTGCCAACAAAAAATAAATAGCAATTGACCCAATTTAAAACACATTGACCAACCATTACAGAACTTGTAAAGCAAAGAGGCTGCAATTCCAGATATTGTTACAAACCTTTTAATTGAGCAACAGCAAAGTGTAAGTAACATGAATGTTTTTTTTTTTTTTTAAAGTAGTCCTAAGTTGAAGTACATTTCCTCCTTTTAATTACGTTAAACTGCCACAATTATACAGCTTGCTATTATGAAGTAGAACACTTTCCCCAAGACTGATACAAACCTATGAATCAGATTTAAAGCATAGGGTTAGAAATGGTTACCTTGTCTTTGAACTCTCCATTAAAGGCAAATTGGTTCTCTGGTTTCCCATCAGGCACTTTATACCTTCTAAACCAATCAACAGTGGACTCCAGGTAACCTGGTTTTAGTCTTTGTACATCACCAATATCTGTAAAACACAATGACATTTCGGATTATTGTGATGCCATTTTTGTCCATACCAACTTGGGTGTTAGGATTGAATGGTAGTTTCAAATCATAACTATTAATTATTAATGAAAGAGCCGAATCAATTCAAAAGCCCAGTGTTTCGTTACGTTATGTTTAGCCATGGTGCATGGCCTCACAAAATCCTTAGCACCACACCAAAAGCCTCCATTTGGCCAGTAAAAACATGAATACAAATGCAGTCTCCAAACCTTTTTGATTTATATTATCCATTTATGCCTAAATGTGCTTACAAGCTCTGCTGTTTCTACCATTACAATATTTTTGTAGAATAGCCCAGTAGACCAACAATCTGTTCTGCGATGCAAAGCTAACACAGTAGCGCAAATTTTCATTTTCAAAGCAGTACTGGCACTCACAATACACGCTGGGTGAAAATGTGCAACAGCAAAGTGTCACCTGCGAAATGCTTATTTTCGTCAGCAGCGGAGAACTGTTTAAATTATAGCTTATGGTTTATGTGGGTTCACATTAGCATAAGTTAGCAACAATTTGACTTTATTATTTGATCATTGTAACAAGCGGACACTAAAATATACATTAATTCAATTTAGAAGAATAATGGAATACAGGCTCCCGAAATATAGTCATCGCTAAACCCCGCTCCCCACACAAAGTCATACTAATAGCTTACTTGTGCGGGATAGTGGTGGCCTATAACTGCTACCTGGTGACCAAAAGGTCATGAGTTTGACCCCTACCTGTGAACACCACCACTAGTGTGCTGTTGAGCTAAGTTGCACCAGGGGGACTGCCTCTAATTTCATTGCAAGTCGCTTTGGATAAAAAGCGTCTGCTAAATCAGTGGTTCTCGACCTGTTTGGCGACCCCCCAGAACAAACCCCAGGTTGAGAACCACTGTGCTAAATGATCTTAATGTCCTTCAACACGGAATCACTGAAAAGACAATTTTCTGCTTTAGTTCCAGAGAACCGGTCTAGCCTCATACCAGAGATCAACAGTTGCAGGCATGGAATGCTAGCCTTGAAAGAATAGTCAAACGTTGCAAGACCGCATTAGGCTTCTATGGGAGATAATGTGGCTGAAGTACAATACAATGTAAAATTCAACACACATATGCAATTAGCCACATGCAGAGCTAGGCAAAATAAAGATTCATCTGCTTTACATAGTTTTCTATTAAGGGGTCCAACTAAGTGAAAACAATGAGTGGAGATTTTACTGAGTGAAACTCTGAATGAGTCACACATAAATCCAAGCAACCATCAAATTCACTCTACTCAGCTTCCATGGGCCATGCTATAAATGTGAGCATCACTAATGCAAAACACATAATTGTATTTCTTCAAATGTCATAGTAGTCTCAAATACAATTAATTAAAAACTACAAAGAAATTTGCCAAAATGACAGACCCATTGTCCGAACATAGTTATCTGCGGAATTGGGGGCATGGTTGATTGGTTGTAAAAAAAAAAGAAGGTTTTATCATGTATCATCCATCCATCCATCCATCCATCCATCCATCCATTTTCCGCCGCTTATCCGGGGCCGGGTCGCGGTGCCAGCAGGCTCAGCAGGGTATTCCAGCCGTCCCTATCCCCAGCAACGCTTTCCAGATCCTCCTGGAGGATCCCGAGGCGTTCCCAGGCCAGACGAGATATAATCTCGCCAGCGTGTTCTGGGTCTACCCCGGGGTCTCCTACCAGTAGGGCATGCCAGGAAAACCTCCAACGGGAGGCGCCCAAGAGGCATCCTAATCAGATGCCCGTTCCACCTCATCTGGCTCCTTTCGACGCGAAGGAGCAGCGGCTCTACTCCGAGCTCCCTCCAGAGGACCGAGCTCTTTACCCTATCCCTAAGGCTGAGCCCAGCCACCCTACGGAGGAAACACATTTCAGCCGCTTGTAATCGCGATCTTATTCTTTCGGTCACTACCCAAAGCTCATGACCATAGATGAGGGTTGGAACGTAGACCGACTGGTAAATCGCGAGTTTCGCCTTTCGGCTCAGCTCCTTCTTCACCACAACGGTCCGGTACAACGCCCGCATTACTGCTGATGCTGCACCAATCCGCCTGTCAATCTCACGCTCCATTTTTCCCTCACTCGTGAACAAGAACCCGAGATACTGGAACTCCCTCGCTTGGGGCAGCAACTCAATACCAACCCGGAGAGAGCACTCCACCGTTTTCCGGCAGAGAACCATGGCCTCAGACTTGGAGGTGCTGACTCTTATCATAATCATAATTAAGACTATCTATCAAGACATGCATAAGTCTGAAAGGGAACGGTTTACACACTGATAACAAACAATAGCCAAGAGATACAGAAAACAATAATTTATGCAATGAGAAGTTCAATCTTACTGTTTAAGTCATTGGCTTCAGGGTCTTCGACATTGATCGCTATAACTTTCCAGTCAGTCTCGCCCTCATCAATCATAGCCAAAATTCCCAGTACCTTGACTTTAATTACCTCTCCACGTGAACACACCTACAGAAACAAATTTCAAATCATCATAGTCATCATAGGTATAGTTTCAAATCATCAAGTCTTGAAAAGTATTAATAAATGATGGATAGGATGTAACTTGTAATAAAGCAGTCAGATTTTGCACCTTGGAGCCGATTTCACAGACGTCAATAGGGTCGTTATCCCCGCAGCAGCCAGTGTCACCATCTTTGTGTGCTGGATCTTCCCAAGTCTACCAGGAAACAAACATGCATGTCAAACATATAATTACTCCATTAATGGATAATATTTGTATTTCATCTATTTCAAGATGGGGAACCATGATAAGTAATAACCATACAGGTTATCTACTAATGAAACTATAAAACATTAAAAAAATCAAGATAAAGGGATGAACAAGGTACTCCTCTACAACAACTATAAAAACGCAGTAAACACAATAAAGATAGCGCACCGAGATTACGTTCAGATTACTAATTTTATGAAGCTTTAACAACTCTTGCCATTCAAAAACGCAAAGCACATGCCTAAATTGATGCATAAAAATTAAATGTTTTTTCCAAACACATAGTTGAAAAATAAATATATATGACCAATAAACCCTTTCTTATACCTGAAACTACTTATTTGAGGCACTACTACACTTCTAGGTATGAGTTATCAACCTGAGGTATTGCTCCATAGTTCCAGATGTAGCCTTTGTGTGGGAAAACGTTGGCAACGTAACGCAACTTCCCCTTTTTCACATCTTGCTTTATTGGGTTCATAGGATCTGTAGTTGCTATCTGAAAGCAAATGAAAACACTTGGACATTAAAACATGTACTAGGAATGTGGACATTTCTTCCTTTGAACTTTGAGTCAAGGAACTATGATAAGGAAACAAATAATCAGTTAGAAATTTTCACATAGCCCTAGCCACCTTTGTTTACTTAAGTGTTGCAGGGACTCAGCTTGCTAAATGAAAAATAAACATGACCCATTACTCTTGATCAGACACACATGGAACCAATGAAAAGCTAAATAAGACCCGCATTACCCAAAATAATTATTCATATTTTATGCTAATTAACTGCATAATACATACATGGAAATGCGAGTGTGAAACTTGATCAGGGTTGGGGTAAAGACTGGGCTTGTCATTTATGCTAAGACAAGCTTCTTGGCCATTATAAGACGAGTAACATGTGAATGCTGTACTTTATAATAATTTATATTAAACATTGCAATATGTTTGGTTTCTTTATAACACAAAGTCTAGGAAATCTACAACGATGCAACAAAAATGACACCCAATCACAGCTTACAAATTCGGTTCAATCAAAATGAAGGTCCTACCTCCATCTTTGCATTTGTCCATCTAGGTACTTCAACCACCACGTGGAATGTGTTCTGGAAGCGAAAAAAACGTAACAAAGGTCACCTTCCAGTAACATGTATATTCTGTTATAAATCATTTATAACATAGGTCAAATGTTAAGTACTTGATGTATGTTATAATAGCATTACTAGACTGATAGATCCCTAAACTTCCAAATGTACAAGTGAGGTTTTGTTTAATGAGACACCATCCAAAAGACAAAGTAGTCCTACTTACAATTGCCTCGTCTCTAATCTGGTGACTTCAATATTCACATAAACATACTTAGTTTAAAGCCACCATTTATTTTTCTGATGTACCAAACTCATTGAATAATACCTAACGTCACATTTCCATGTTTAAAGGCTACTCGAAAATCATTTGCGAGATAGCCAATAATTATCAACCTGTTGCTGCAAAGTTGTAAGCCCAAACCATATGATTAAGTTTTCCAGCAAAATATTTTGAATGTCCCAGACAGTAGTAATAAATAGTATGATAGTATGCCAAAAATACCAGGATGTCCTACTTTATTCGGTCGCATTTTTGCAGTACACATGCCAGCATGCTTTTCTGACTATTCTGACCCACAATCCTCGACGGAATCGCCCAGAGGGAGTACAAATGTAGCACCAACCATTTTCACATTTTGCGCTACGGACTGCAAGCGATGTATGAGCAAGAGGGTCAAAGTTCAAGGCATAATGTTATGAATAAGTAGAATGTCCCAATTGTATGTAATTGTAAGGTCTGTTGCCTGTAGGTTTAATTAATTGCAGTACAGATAGGACTGTAGAGAGCCAAATCCATAGCCATGGCAAGTGGTGCTTGAAGGGGTTATAACGTTATATCCAGTACAGCGGGCCAGTCAAGGTTTTACTATTTCTAAGTTTTAGGACGATCTCAGATTTCGGATTCTCTGATGCACTTCTTAAAGAGAATGTCTGATTTTGGCCACTCATTCTAAAAGTGGCGCCGAACACCCACAGGCCAAAAATTATTACATTTAGAGTTTTATTGTAGGACTTCAACTTTGTGTACACCTGTAATCCTAACTGAAATTTGCCTAAATGAAGGCTTAATTATACACTTTCCCCTATATTACAGGTAAGCAATTAATTATTTAACTGGTTTCTATGTGAGAATAAGGTTAATATACCTGGACCTCATCAGCATACATTGGTATGTCATGGAATGGTGAGATGTACTTCCCATCAGCATTTTCTGCAGGACAAATATAAAAAAAATATCTGTTAAATTAAGAAACTTTTATAGAGTGAAAATGGAAGACAGGTCACTAAAAGAAGTTTAAGTGTCTGATTCCACGTCATTGGTCACAGTGAATTATTGTAGCCTATCCCTTCAAGACTGAGACAATGTTGGCTGTCATTTATTGTTGGTTGTTGAGCTTGAGAAAATGCAAGTACACAAATACATCGAACATTGCTGTGCTACGTTTGAAGCTTAAAATCAATATAAGATTATTTGTTAAATACTCCACATCTGCTCTGAACCGGTCTAACGAGCTTTAGCTGACATATTGCAATGGCAAATTATGTCACCGTGAACGTTTCAGTAAATCAGTGGAGGCACTAAGTCAGATTCAGCCAGGCCTAGTTTAGCTAATAGGGTGCGGTTACGTCTTAGCATAAAGATATACAAATTAGATGTTGGCAACATTTATATGTAGGTGCTCTTAAATTTAACATCAATTAATAAAGAAGGCGATAGAATTAACTGACACGTGGGCCAATAATTGCGGCCCGCCTAGCGGCTATAGTCCTACAAGCCTTTGACAGTTCTGTTCGAGACATTTATTTCAAAGAATGTTTCCACTCGAGCACAATTTAACATATTATGTACTTACTGAAAAACAGACGATAACTCAACGTGTTACGGTTTCCTCTTTCTTCAACAGTGAAACTCATGTTTAGTGTGGAGAGAGGTAGTTTCCTTAACTAAAGTACAGCAAATTAACGTCCGATGACGAAAGTGACGTCATACTGTCGCTTAACGCATGCGCATTTGTTACGACAAGGTTGAGCTCTGCTGTATTCACTCGCTCCTCGGATGGTTCAATTTCCCGAGTTAGGAAGTCGTTCTTCCAACTTCGATGTGTTCATGAGCATCGATGGAGGATGGAAAGTGACAAATCAATCAATGAATGTTTCATTAAATCCAACAATAAATACATAAATATATATATCAATCAATACATAAATATATCCCTCAATAAATAAATGCATTAATATATCCATTAATAAATACATAAATATATTTATAAATAAATACATAAAATATGAATTGAATCATTGATTTTATATTTTATTTAATTATTTATTGACACATTTACTTAAGGATTTATATATTGAATCATACATTGAAGGATTTTTTAACTGACACATTTATTGACAGATTTATTTCTTGAGGGATACAAATTAGAACGGTTCTGATTGGACTGCAGACTGTCAGACTGTTGCAAATCACAACCACTGATCACAACTGGCATTTTGTACCAGGTGTTCTAGTTTAACTCGAGCCTGGATTGTCGTGGGTCAATACGCTTGCTTGTGCAGGAGCCCTGCAAACTGTGTCAGAATCATGGATTCCGGAACGGTGTCAAATGTCAGCATTTAATACATAAACCTACGTTTATAACCCACAAGCAGCTTTTGAATTAATGTTAACATTTGCAACATATCTGAAAATTGTATTCGTAGTTGTGAATATAATTTGTTTACACTCATTTTTTACACTGTTTACGAAACAGAAGTTGATGCATATGCACACAAATTGAAAGGTGTTTGTGTGTGGACGGCAAAAACACATTTGTGGATTATTTTTACGAACCCTAATTGAGAGTTGTGTGTTTGTGGATTATATTTACGAACACAAATTGATAAGTGTGTGTTTGTTTAGTATTGATAGAAATCTACCTCCATATGAGGAGGCTTTCAGGTGAATTTATTTGTCCGATTATTTATTCCGATGCCACATGAATGCTGCCTCATTCTGCGGGTCGGACTCGGAGAGAAAATATTCTTCATATCTAATAATTCAGGAACCAGTAATACATAACTTTATCAGGTGAATTCATTTGTGGAATAGCCTATTTATGAAGCACATTGTCAAAACAAAAACTATCATCATCCTTGTGCGGGTCAACCAGATATCAGAGTCAAAACTAAACAAACTCTGCAATTAGTAATTAATAGTAGCTACAATGTTAACATTTTGTCGTTTCCCCGGATTAATGAAACTGCAGTTGTGCATGTGCAGGATTGTTGACCATACGCAGACTGACTTCATATCCTCCCACATATTGTGTGCTTCCTGTCTTGCTTATACTGTGCTGACGGCTGGGAGGGCGAGCGGAGCTGCAAGAAGCGTTAGGAAGAGACAGAGGGAAAGGCCCAGGGTTGCACGCCGTTCGTCGGGGGAAACAAGCTCTAAACATTCTGCAACCATTTGATTTACTATCAAATCGGGGCTGTAATGTCGACCAGTCGTCAGCTTAGTGAGAGCAGGGCCATCCCGACCAGAACGGTGTTGATCAACGACACAACGCAGCTACCTCATGACTATTGTACTACCCCAGGAGGCACTTTATTTTCAACCACTCCAGGAGGTAATACAAATTGTATCTTGTGTTTTTTTTTTTAAATAAATGTATAATTGTGATTTAAACACAAAATTGCAAGTAGGATGTTGGATCTAGTTTTGTGGCCTGGGGGAGTAGATTTGGAAGGCAGCCCTGTCACAGCGATCAAAACAAAAACAATGCTTGGCCCGCCCCTACCTTCCCCTCCTGATTCATGGTTGGTTGTCCTCCAGCGCAGTGATTTTGACTACTCAGTTAATGAATCGTAATGTACATTTTTTAACAGGGTAAATATCAGGTCTTCAGCTACTACTTGCAAGCTGTGTTTTTTGGGAAAATTTGAAACACATGTTGCATACGTACTGTTAATAAGTCGAGAGCTGTGCTCGGAATCGCGTAGGCCTATTATGCTGGAAAATGTGTTTGACAGTTGGTGTCACACACTGAGGAAGCATCCTTTTTGTATACTCGACGGTATACAAAAACCTTGCACAATGAACCAAAGATTTAAAATGTTGATTCATTGGCTCATAAGACATTCATCCAGTTTTCAGTAGCCTAGTCCACTAGCGGTGCTTCATGGCCCAGGCACGCCTCTTTTTCTTGATTTGCTTTCATAGCAATGGCTTTCTTACCGCCACTCCGCCTGTCTAACCTGCAGCTCGAATTTTTGTCTTCACAATTGAAACTGAGACTTGCTTAGCTTACCAGTTTTAAACTGTAAAACTTTGACCAGTGTTAAACTGTGCTTGAAGCTGTAAGCCTGTGCATCGCCTATCATGTAAGCTGTGTTGACTCAGAAACTTGTCTTCTGATTCTGTTGTGGCTTTGGGTCTGCCAGACCTCTTCCTGTTAAGAGTTTCCTCCAGTTTCCAAGTGCCTTTTGATGGTTTAGGAAACTACTCACAATGAATTAATAAAATATTTAAATTAAAATCAATGTATGTACCTTTTTAAACCAAAATTGTTAACTTCACTGGAGCAATTATGTGTTCGGTAATAACAATTCCAAAAACCATACACTGATTTACAGACTTTAGATGACAGTTACTTAAAAAAACAATGTATTTCAATATGCTAACCCAAACAAAAAGGTTATCTTCAGGGACAATGTTAGTGATGTTGCTAAAATCAGGCTGGCTGTGCAGACAAAAACTGTGTTTCGGTAACTACAGGAAAGTTGGAGAGAGCAATTTTCACATACAGTTTCTTAATTTGTTTCACCACATAGATTTAAAATTTTCAATAGCCATTTAGACGAAAATAATACATTTGATTATGAAAACAAGGTAAATAAATTGACAAAATTGAAAAACTTAAATTTAGGGGTTGGATTAGGGACTGCAATAAAAAGTAGCATAGGCCTATAAACCGGACCGTCACTTATGTTTCACCTCCGCTGCTACAACTCCTAGGGGAACACTGAACCCTGACCTATGCCTAATTGCATAGGATCACAATGAAAGTATTGTACCTAAAGAGACCATATCATTATCAAGATAAGACTCAAAAGTTTAAACTGTTAATTGTTATGTTTTTTTAAACCTATTTTAAGTGGGGACTGCAATTTGAACCATTTCTGTAGAATCGCCCATAAAGGCAATTCCGAACACAGCGTAAACTGTCTCTACTCACACTTGTAACTATGCCTGATTAAATTCAGATGTGATGTAATGTCCTGTCACAGGAACACGGATCATTTATGACCGTAAATTCCTTCTGGACCGACGTAATTCCCCGATAGCCCAAACCCCGCCAGCCCACCTGCCAGACATCCCTGGGGTGACCAGTCAAAACGTCTTGATAGAGAACAGAAAGAATGAGGCAAACAACCACGTCAACAAAAACGACGGCAAGCCAGGTACCATTTTGTTGGCACGAAGTGATTGTTATATTGTTACCATTAAGGCCCCTATGAAATTGGTGCATATCATTTTTAATAACCAACTACTTCATGTATTACAATCAGACAAATATTACAACAGGCAGATAGAAAAAATACCCTAGGTTAAAACCCTAAATCTTTGCATTAATTTTGTCACTATTATTTCAGCTTTTAATATCAATAACAAAACTGTTAATCTTTTGACGTTTGAATTCTTTATTTTGTTTTCCTTTGATTGACTTGCACCTTCCTGATGTTGATGGTGGTTTTCTATTTTGTTTTCAAGGGGACGATTCTCAGTTTGAGATGGACATCTAACAGTCTGGAACAAACACCTAAAACATGTAATAACCTGGCATATGTGTGCCAGTGGCTTGGCTTGTAGAAACAAGTGTTGTGCGCCCTCATGACAGCCATATTCTTAAGCCCTCTCTCTTTCTCTTTCTGCTGGATATTATATGTGGAAGCTAGCTAAGATGCATTAGGTCTATTTCGTATTTCGGTGAGTCCCATGATCACTCATAGCTGTTCACTTCTAGGAACACAGGAGTAGAAATTGGCAGTGTTAATAATAAATTAAGTACTTCTGAATTGCTGCACTTAAGAACAAATTGTTAACCTTTTGCAGTACGTTTCATAGGCTAATGTTAAGACACTGGCCAATCCACTTCTGTTTGTTCCCAGGTACACACCTGTCACACTGCATGGGAAAGGACCTACATTTAGTGCACCTGGAAATACATGAGTTTTTATGAATAGGCCTAGTTGAGTTCCAAATCAAAGCTTACAGTAATGACCATTGTGTCTGTCAGAAGCCTCACACAACACACTGTAATACTTACATCACTTTGTATGAAGACACTGTAAAGAACTAAGGAACAACTTCCTGTAGAATCAATCAAGGGGATTTGTACCTCGCACAAACCATCCTGTGAAAAGAAACTTGTTCAACAAATATTTGCTTAAAAACCAATTTTTTAAACTACTTCTTATCCTACAAGATCCCTTGTTGGTTTTTAGGTTACCAAAAAAGCCATAGCAAAGGATGGGTTATCTGATACTTTGCAGTCAAGTTAGCTTCATCAGCATTCCAAGGCTTTTATCTAGAGTATCCAATGCAATCCTATATTTCATTCATATTTTTGAGTTATTTGATCATATAAAAACTGCCATGCTCACGTTTAGGATCTATTGTTAATAGTTTTAAAATACAGCAAATTTATGATTTTAGAATTAGGCCTTTTCAGACAATTTTAATTAAAGATTTTATAAACAGTATCAATTGACCTTAAAACCTTAAAAACTGTTTGATATAAACATTCTTGCCATTAATAGTAAACAGTTGACATTACTGTGCAGAATTAATTGTAATTTAATTTGTAATTTATTGGAAGGCTAGAGTAAATTTTTCACTGGTAAAAGAAAGAAAGTCCCTCGTGTCCTATTTTTATAGTTATCATAAACGTAAGTAACAACTAAATGGCCTTTCATTATTTCCCACCATGCCCTTTCTGATATGTGAGGCTCCACAATGTTTCTAACTTTGGGCTACCAATAATTTCCCTCGCCGCCCCTTCAACTGTTTTCAAACCTTAATCTTTGTCATGTTCCTTACTCTTTTTCAATTATAAGTAGCCTGCCTGTACCCATGTCTAACTTTATGATAGCAGAAATACAGGAACAGAAATTGGAGGGTTCATCCTCTTCATTTCATCACGTTTTAACAGAGATTTGTATATTTGTCTTTTTTTTTTTTTAGCTAACATCAGATTTACACGTTTTCTTTTTGTTATGATGTTTACTTGGGCTTTCCACTGTGGCGTTTATTGGCATTATTTGTTATGAAACCGTACAATATCATAAAATTTTATGTGATTGAAATTGAATAATTTTTCAAGGGTCCTCAGTGGTCAATACGACTAAATCAAACTATTATTTGTTACTCTTCACAAAACAGTCTTGGCTGTTTCTGCTGATATTTTTCTTTCAGCATAACAGCTTCAACTGGTCGGCAAACAATTTTAGGTTCCATTCCGTCATTAAGACGCCCATTGTCTGATTATATCGTGTTCCTTTTATTGCACAAATTATTGGTTACAATTAAAAAAAAGTGACAATTTTCAGAACAGGTTTGGCTTTGTTATAATGAATGTTGAACATGTTTTATGACAAACATGATGAAGATATTTACACATGTATCATTGCACATTTGTATGCGTAACAAGAAATATATTTTTGTTCTGATAGAACTCTGGTTTAAGTTAGAAAACAACTCAAGATTGGCTTGTTTTGACATAGAGGGCTTAACAATGTCTGTCGCAGAGGAGATTTGAAACTAAATGTACTTATTTTCTACTTCAACAATTTGGATCAACTTTATTTTAACTGAAATGCCAATGCCAGTGCACACTGTTGCAGCAAGACCAATAAAGTTTCAAACTTAAAGTTCTGTTGTGGCTTTTATTTTTGAAAATGTGCGTACTGAACAAAAGAAGATGGTATTACTTATATTTAAGCTACCATTAGGTGGTGTGCAAGAGTTCTGTGTCTCATTGTTTGGCACCAGCTTTTTCAATTCTCAATCATCATCCAGATATAGCATGAGAAGTGTATGAGTGCATTTGACAGAGCTTGGTTACCTTGCAATGTCCAGTATCATACCTACAGCAGATACGATTTACATTCTACACAAAGTGCTCTGCTCACTTATTGATCAAAGGCTTATTTGCATGATGGACACATTTAGATTTTTTAAAATGGGTTAATAGTTGATAGATTATGTATGAACTTAATTGTTGTTAATATGGTCTATTGTGACGCTGGAAAGGGGATCTCGGGCTACAAAGCAGAAACATAGTTCACGCTGGGCGCCTTCCTCAGTGCAGCCGGGGATCATCATGTCCTCTGTCTCTTCCCTTTTGGGGAGGGTTTGGTGGTTCAGCAACAAATCCTTGGGTTAACCAACACTTTCTGGACTGCATTCCCTCTTATACCTGGTCAGCTCACCAGCCCAAGTGATACCTGCTGGGCTCAATTGGTGTTGCCAGTGTGGTCCATGGTCCTGGCTCCTTTTTGGTCCAGCGAGGTGTAAACCCCTTTTTCGTCATAAAACCACCCTACACAATGTGCTTAATGGAAACGTCGGTTGCATTGTTTACCAGGCAGGTTCATAACCACTACATTTGTTTTAAACTCCTAAATTATTGGACTCCTAGTAGAAATGGGTATTTTATAATGTGTTAACCCCTATTTCTTAAGAGTCTCTGCCTAATTTCTGGTGGTCCACAACTATTGGGTTCATTTAATTTTGCCTTATTTTCTTTCCAAGTTGATGGTCTACTAAGGGAGTTTGGCCTGTGCATAACTATGAAACAAGTCATTAATGCCTATAGGAGTTTCCAAAGACTTAGGTTAACCTAAAAAAGTTACAATTGGGTAAGAGTTTATCTTAGTTTGATTTTCTTCACATGAATTTCTAGGGGTGCCCATAAGTGTGGCACACATTTTTTAAAACAGTCTATTTTCAAATAAAATTTACAATTTGAAGAAATGACATACATTTTTTATAGCCTTTTTTCCAACGGGTGTAAAAGTTTCTATACTGTGTGTATGTCACACTCACGTCTCCACTCCAGTGTTTCACGTCACCACACTACAAACCCCTTTCACCTCGGAATCCTTTGCATTTACCCATTCTCTATATAAACCCCTTTGTTAGCACCTCTAGTGGACACACCCATATTTGCAGGCAATCGGGATTTGGGTGCCATATTTGACCCCCCAGCTGGGAAAAAAAGATCTTGGAGGCACCAAGGTGTACTGCCCATGAACAAATGAATAGGGAGTGCAGAATACACCTGGGAGATGCATTGCTCTGAGGCTGGCAAGGCGAGGAAAAGCCCAGGGTAAGAGCTGCTTTTCCATCTGTAGCGACCGCCTCAACCTGGTGCCTCCCAGGTGATTGATAAGAAGTTGAGGCGTTGTCTGATTGCATGAGGACGTGCCTGCCTCCCAGTAAGGGCAAAAGGTGTTTCAGTGCCAGATACACTGCTTACTATTCTAGTACATTTACATACTCCATCCTCTGCTGGGCATCCACTCTTCCCTGACAGCCCTGTGCTGCCAGACCGCTCCCCACACTGACAAGGAGGCGTCTGTCACCAGAGAGAATCAAGCCCAATACAACCCAGTGTTGAGGTAGGCTCTTTCTTTCCATGGTCGCAGTACCCGGAGACACTGCTGGGTTATATTGACCAATGACCATCCTATGTCTGTGCCACTGGGATCTGAAGCAGCATTCCCATCAGGCGAAGGAGAATGCCTTACAGCAACTTCACTTTGAAAACTAAAGAGGAGGAGCAGCATTCCCATCAGGCGAAGGAGAAGGCCTTACAGCAACTTCACATACCTTTGAAAACTAAAGAGGAGGAGCAGTATTCACTCCACTCTCTGAGGTAAAGGAAAAGCATTCATACGCTGGGAATCGAGAGTAATGCCTATAAAGACAGTTTTCTGACAGGGAGATGGATAGAGCTCTTGCTGTAATTGACTGTTAGACCCAGTTGGGTCACTTGTGACAACAGAAGTTCTGTGTCTTGAGCTGTGCTAGGCCAGCAAACTGTTGCCTGTATTTTGGTATGTTCCAGAGCCAGGTATACTGCAGACAACTACTTTGGCCAGAAACCACAGAAAGGGTCTGGAAAGTTCTCCCACAGGCCTCTGATAAAGGCTCATTTCCACTAAGCAGTTGGTAACGGGTCGGATCGTACGTATGGGAACGGTTATGACGCTATTCCACCAAACACATTCGGTATAGTTGCTTTAAAACTGGTATCAAACCGTTCCAATCAGTACCCAACCCTAGATCTGCTTTGTGTTTCTACTACAAACAGGTACCATAAAATGTAGGTGGGGTTCATAGCCGCACGTAACTATTAAACAAATGGATTTGTGAGGTGCTTCTAATGGTAGTCTCTGTCGCAATTGATGGGACATAACGGGTTTCTTTGCATGTATAAATTGAATCTAAAGGATATCTTGTGTGCAGTGTTTCTAGCTCAACCTCAAAGTACCAGGTCAGTGTGCTAGGCGCCTCAACAGAAGGGTAGCAAAAAACAGGACCTAATGGCACAGTTATCTACCATACCATCCACAACTTTGTCAGTGGACTTTGCATGTATAAATTGAATCTAAAGGATATCTTATGTGCAGTGTTTCTAGCTCAACCTCAAAGTACCAGGTCAGTGTGCTAGGCGCCTTAACAGAAGGGTAGCAAAAAACAGGACCTAATGGCACAGTTATCTACCATACCATCCACAACTTTGCCAGTGGAAAAGCAAAAATAATCGTTCCGATACGTAACGACTTGACCCAGCCCGTAACCTAGTGTTTGGTGGAAATGCGGCATAACCGTTCCGATACTTTACGACTTGACCCATTACCTAGTGTTTGGAGGAAATGAGGCCATAAATGAGCTGCCTCCCCCTGCTTAGGTAACTGTTAAAAAGCCTTAAGGTTAGCCAAATTGCTTTTCTTAGCATTCTTACCTGGGGGAGTGTTAGAATTGCCCCTCTGTCTACATTTGATGTCACTGGCAGGTGCATTAGTTGCGATACCAAAGGGAAGCAAAGCCCCCTACCTCAGTGAATCTGGTTGTTTTGAAAGGATCCAGTATGTAGCTGCAGTTTATGCAAGAATTGTCAGACAAAGCCTGTTCCATGAGGAGGCATAGAGGGATAAAGCTTGTGCCTATCCTCTGCCTAAAGTAGAGCCAAGCATGATCTACATCCATGGGGCCAGTTTGTTGAAAACAGGATAACTAGCAGATTTTGTTGTTTGTTGGTGAAGCGGGAGCACCCCGACCACAATTTTATTTTTAAAATATAGTTTTTTATGTATACTTTTAAAGTTATACACATCTAATTATCCTCTCTAGGAACCATCACCTTATCGTGGTGGAGAGGTTTGTGTGTCCCTATGAACCTGGGGGCTGTGTTGTCTGGAACCTTGTGTTCCTGGTAGGGTCTCCCATGGCAAATTGGTCTCGGGCGAGGGGCCGGACAAAGAATGGTTCAAATACCCTCATGGATAGAACTATAAGAGAGGATGATACCCGGCCCGGAGGAAGCCCGGGGTCCCCTTCTGGAGCCAGGCCCAGGAGGAGGACCCGTCAGCGAGCGCCTGGTGGCCGGGCTTGCCACGGAGCCCGGCCGGGCATAGCCCGAAAAAGCAACGTGGACAACACCAACATCTCTCCTTCTCCGTCCCGTGGGGTCATCACCCGCGGGAAAAACCAAGGGGGTCGGGTGCGCTGCCAGAAAGGTGGCAGTGAAGGCAGAGGTTTTCGACGGATCGGACCCAGGTGGCAGAGGCTGGCTTTGGGGACGTGGAACGTCACCTCTCTGGGAGGGAAGGAGACGGAGCTTGTGCGGGAGGTGGAGCGCTACCAGCTGGATCTGGTGGGGCTTACCTCTACGCACAGTCTGGAACCTCACTCCTGGATAGGGGTTGGACTCTATTCTTCTCCGGAGTTCCCCAGGGTGAGAGGCGCAAGGCTGGTGTGGGGATACTCACAAGTCCCCGGCTAAGTGCCTCTATGTTGGAGTTCACCCCAGTGGACGAGAGGGTCGCCTCCCTACGCCTGCGGGTCATGGGGGGGAAAACTCTGACTGTTGTCTGTGCCTATGCACCGAACAGCAGTTCGGAGTATTCGGCCTTTTTGGAGACCCTGGATGGAGCCTTGTATGGGGCTTCTGAGGGGGACTCTGTAGTCTTGCTGGGGGACTTCAACGCACATGTGGGCAATGATGGAGACACTTGGAGAGGCGTGATTGGGAAGAACGGCCTCCCTGATCTGAACCTGAGTGGTGGCTTGTTATTGGACTTCTGTGCTAGTCATGCGATGGCCATAACAAACACCATGTTCGAACATAAGGATGCTCATAAGTGTACCTGGTACCAGAGCACCCTAGGCAGAAGGTCGATGATGGATTTTGTTATCGTATCATTGGACCTGAGGCCATATGTTTTGGACACTCGGGTGAGGAGGGGGGCGGAGCTGTCAACTGATCACCATCTGGTGGTGAGTTGGGTCAGGTGGCGGGGGAAGCCTCTGGACAGACCTGGTAAGCCCAAGCGTGTAGTGCGGGTGAACTGGGAACGTCTGGAGGAGTACCCGGTCCGGGAGGCCTTCAACTCACACCTCCGGCGGGGCTTCTCTGGCATCCCTGTGGAGGCTGGGGGCATTGAACCGGAGTGGGCGATGTTCAAAGCCTCCATTGCTAAAGCTGCGTCTGAGAGCTGTGGTCTCAAGGTCTTAGGTGCCTCAAGGGGCGGTAACCCTCGAACATCCTGGTGGACACCGGTGGTCAGGGGAGCCGTCCGATTGAAGAAGGAGGCCTTCTCATGCTGTCCCGGGAGACTCCGGAGGCAGTTGCAAGGTACCGACAGGCCCGAAGGACTGCAGCCTCGGCCGTGGCAGAGGCAAAGCAGCGGGTGTGGGAGGAGTTCGGAGAAACCATGGAGAAGGACTTTCGGCTGGTACCAAAGCGGTTCTGGAAGACCATCCGACACCTCAGGAGGGGAAAGCAGGGAACCATCCAAGCTGTATACAGTAAGGATGGGACGTTGTTGACCTCAACTGACAAAGTGATTGGGAGGTGGAAGGAACACTTTGAGGAACTCCTGAACCCGACAAACCCACCCTCTATAGTAGAGACAGAGCTGGAGGATGATGGGGGATCAGCATCAATCTCCCTGGCGGAGGTCACTGAGGTAGTCAAACAACTCCACAGTGGCAAAGCCCCAGGGGTTGATGAGATCCGCCCAGAAATGCTGAAGGCTCTGGGTGTTGAGGGACTGTCATGGATGACACGTCTTATCAACATTGCGTGGAAGTCGGGGACAGTACCTAAGGAGTGGCAGACCGGGGTGGTGGTTCCCCTGTTCAAAAAGGGGGACCGGAGAGTGTGTGCCAACTACAGAGGCATCACATTACTCAGCCTCCCCGGGAAAGTATACTCCAGGGTGCTGGAAAGGAGGGTTTGACCGATAGTCGAACCTCGGATTGAGGAGGAACAATTCGGTTTCCGGCCTGGTCATGGAACAATGGACCAGCTTTTTACCCTTGCGAGGATCTTTGAGGGGGCCTGGGAGTATGCCAATCCGGTCTACACGTGTTTTGTGGATTTGGAGAAGGCATATGATTGGGTTCCCCGGGAGATACTGTGGGAGGTGCTGCGAGAGTATGGGGTGAGGGGATCTCTACTCAGGGCCATCCAATCTCTGTACTCCCAAAGCGAGAGCTGTGTCCGGGTCTTCAGCAGTAAGTCGGACTCGTTTCCGGTGAGGGTTGGCCTCCTCCAAGGCTGCGCTTTGTCACCTATTCTGTTTGTGGTATTCATGGACAGGATCTCACGGCGTAGCCGCGGGGAGGGGGCAGCGGGTTGGTGGGCAGAGGATTGCATCACTGCTTTTTGCAGATGATGTGGTCCTGATGGCATCATCGGTCTGCGACCTGCAGCACTCATTGGATCGGTTCGCAGCCGAGTGTGAAGCGGCTGGAATGAGGATCAGCACCTCCAAATCTGAGGCCATGGTTCTCAGCAGGAAACCGATGGATTGTCTAATCCAAGTAGGGAATGAGTCTTTACCCCAAGTGAAGGAGTTCAAGTATCTCGGGGTCTTGTTCTCGAGTGAGGGGAAAATGGAACGAGAGATGGGCCGGAGAATTGGAGCAGCGGTTGCGGTGTTGCAGTCGCTTGAAGGGTGGGTCATGACCGAAAGAACGAGATCGCGGATACAAGCGGCGGAAATGAGTTTCCTCCGGAGGGTGGCTGGCATCTCCCTTAGGGATAGGGTGAGAAGTTCAGCCATTTGTGAGGGACTCGGAGTAGAGCTGCTGCTTCTTTGCGTAGAAAGGAGCCAGTTGAGGTGGTTCGGGCATCTAGTAAGGATGCCACCTGGCCGCCTCCCTAGGGGGGTGTTCAAGGCAAGTCCAGCTGGGCGGAGGCCGCGGGGCAGACCTAGGACCAGGTGGAGGGATTATATCTCCACACTGGCATGGGAACGCCTTGGAATCCCCCAGTCAGAGCTGGTTAATGTGGCCCGGGAAAGGGAAGTTTGGGATGCCCTGCTGGAACTGCTACCTCCGCAACCCGACCCCGGACAAAGCGGATGAAGATGATGATGATGATGATGATGACATCTAATTATCATCATTTGCATGCCTGTTTCCCTCCACACATAAAATAGATTATCTCACAAGTTTTCAGGTGAGACATATGGTTCACACATCAAAATGTTCAACTTGACACACTGAATCATACAATGTGAAAAATGTCACAGCATATTATGAGATGTATGAGTATATTTGTCAGCTTTTATATTAGAGACAACGTTCCAACTTTATAACACTCAGATTGGCCAGTTTAGTCAACATACTAAATATCCTTTTGCTGAATGTCTCTGTTCCGCTCTCGTGTTTTTTTCTTTTCCGGATAGTTTAATTATTCATAGTGTATTGCTGTTATTCCTTGCTGGCAGTAGGTATAGGCCTAATCTTTACATGAATTGTGTTCCCCTTTGGTAGAAATCCCTGACTTCTTAATTTTACTCATCACCATTTACATTTTTTCAAATCGCCACTCTGACAGCCCCATCAGTCTATTCATCTGAAAAGTATGTATTATTTTTTAAAGGATGCCTTGACATTATACTGGCATTTCAAAATACACAGAATACGATCCATTATGCCATATTCCAAGATAAGCACTTCAAAAATACTGACTGATATATTATAAAGACTAGGACTCACAAGTCACACAAATACCCTACTCAATTGAGTAAGCTCAGTCATACATTGAATTTCAAAATACACTTCCAAGAGGAACGATTATATTTTACATCAGGCAATTCAAAAGAGCCCTTCATACTGAGATAGCATATTATTGGCTGTCGTGGGGTCCTTCTCTCTTTTCTACTTCCCGGCGAGAGGATAACGCCAAGATGGTAAGACTTTGGACATTAATTTATTATACAATCCCTTAAAAATCAGGCCCATCCGTTTGCTAATGTACATAATATTAAACCTTTATGTTAAAATAACATTTAGGTATGTAACGATATAAGTATTAGTGTAGTAAAAGTTAATTAGGCCATATTGTCAACGCTGGTGATATGCGGGGCCTCCACCAACAAAGTTGACAGTAGCGAGCCGTACACATTGTGAAAACGTACCTTTTTAAATTAACATTAACATTAGTGCGTTTATCAGTAACACCCTTTGGTTTTAAATTGATATCGGGCGCCTTTTCTATAATCCCAGGTTACACGCCTAATCGTTCCTTTAGCCTTAGCAAGTAGCAACTGGTCAATACCATGCATGGCAGCAGCTAGCTAACAATGACAACGTTAGTCCTTTCCACAGACCGGAGCCAATGTCTAGTAAACGATCCAAACATTAAAAACTTAAGCATGAGTAGTGACCTGTTATTGAATGACCAAGATCCCTACGAACTCAAGCCCACACCTGGACTTGCTTGCGTACTAGCTAGGATTTTAAGGTTGGTCCAGCCATTAGATGGCCTGTGTCATTGACTGGCTAACCCCTTTTACGTTTGTGCCTGCAAAGAGCAGTCCTATTCTAAATTGGCAGACTGGGGAAGTGGTGTGTTTTTATATATGTACAGGTGTATATATGGTTGTCTTACTCTTTCTTGCTGTTCTCTCTTCAGAATGACACGGTGACTGTCAGGACCCGGAAGTTTATGACTAACCGGCTACTTCAGAGGAAGCAAATGGTACGTTGTATTCACCTTGTTGAATGTACATGTAAAGTAGGCCTAGCTGAAATGTCAGACTGGACTTGTTGACAGTAATTGCTTTTTCTGCTGCCAACCATACAGGTTGTGGATGTCCTGCATCCGGGCAAGGCGACAGTTCCCAAGACTGAGATCAGGGAGAAGTTGGCCAAGATGTACAAAACCACCCCTGATGTGGTCTTTGCCTTTGGCTTCAGGACTCAGTTTGGTGGTGGCAAAACCACAGGCTTCGCCATGGTCTACGACTCGCTGGATTATGCGAAAAAGAATGAACCCAAGCACAGACTGGCCAGGGTAAGTGAGCACTTAAAATGCGACAATCTTTCATTGATTACCATATTTTTGTCTTTTCCAGTTGTTGAATGAAAGAGGCAGTCTTAGTTTTCAAATGTGACTAGAAGTAATGTATGTTATTCAACCTAACCTTAAGTTGGTGAACTGATTTCATGTCATGTGGGCTTGATAACGTGCATCTTTCTCTTCAGCATGGTCTGTATGAGAAAAAGAAGTCCTCCAGGAAACAGCGCAAAGAAAGGAAAAACAGAATGAAGAAAGTGCGAGGCACCAAGAAAGCCAGTGTGGGTGCTGCTGGCAAAAAGGTATGTGACTTAACCACGGTGCTTTTCTCTATCATATTTAACACTCCTTTTCAAATGGCCCACTGCTTGCCTTTTCAAGTGCACATACAAATGGTATATTTAAGCAAAATATTAGGCTGCAATTACGTTTTTAGTTCTTGTACATTAGTGCAAGTTAGTATTGTGTTTTTAAGTTCACAGTAAAAGTGAATAGCACCCACGTGGTACCTGAAAAAGTCGTTCATTAGAAGTGTATTGACATTATTCTACATTTGCTTTAACATGAATGATATGATTTTCCTTTGCCCATCTTTCCTCCTTTTGATTTGTACTTCGGCTACTGTAGAAGGTAAAAGGTTTTTATCATACGTAGACTAACTGCTGTGTGCAGTTATACAGGAGTGATGGTCGTAGCTAACTACCTAAAGTCACATGCCCTTCTCATTTTCTAAAACCAAACCTAATTGCTCTTTCAATGTGGACAGAGCGCCCGCATTGTCCCCTTTTGGCTAATATGAGCATAACCGTAGTTCATCTTGACTCAATACAAATTTAGGTGAACTTTTAACGGACCACTAATGTTTTGGATTCCTTTGTAGCCTGATTACTTAAGTTTTCATGTTTTTATAGAATTTATCTCTGAAAGATAGTCTCCTATTAGAATTTGTTTTCTTTTCAGTGGTGTAATTAATTACCTGTAGATGCAGAAGTCCCTTCTAAAATAGCAACCCAACCATGTGTTTAGAGATCTCTTCTTGCCACTCAAAGAGAAGAGGGTTAACCGTTACTTTCTTCCTGCTTTTCTGCTTTACTTTGCTTCCCATGGATTTCTTTTGACAGAAATAAGCTCTGTTTCAGGTATAGATGCAGAATGAGCATGGTGTGTCAATTTGTGTTGCACATCCAATGTCATCCTGAAAGACCCTAGAGCAGTGCATGTGTCACCAAGGCCCTTACCCACCTTGTGGTTTTCCTTTAACCTTACCTTTATCAACCTTCAAACAAGTTTACCTGTCACTCAACGTCGAAGCAGAAAAAAGTCGATCTAACTTCTAAATCAACATGCCATTTTTCTTGCTTTAGAAAATGTATAAACATTTTAACTTGACTGTATAATGTGATATTTGCTGATCATGTTGTGAATCATGATTTTGCCCCAATACTAGTTTGAGGTGTCAATTACAAAGTTACTAAATTCACCTATTAATACATAATGGCTAAGAATCAAACCATTCTAGTGTTACCTTTAAGCTTTTTGGTTGGCTCTTATGTTTTATTGACATTTCACGTTTAAATGTCAAAGTAACAAGTCCTGGTCTTATAAATGTTCCTCTCCTTTAACCTCCAGTCCTCCTATTAGCGCTTGACCTTTAACCTCCAGTCCTCCTATTAGCGCTTGACATTTAAGTTCATAGACCTGTAGCAGCCCCACGTCCGTCCTAGAAATATTTGGACCTTTTTAAACATGTAATTGGTAAAGATAATATTCTTCCTAATGTAGTCTGTTTTGTTTCCTTACAGTGAGACCAGAAAGTCTGGGATGGTCTACGTGCTCAAGATGTTCTTGTATATTGTCATCAAATAAAAGTTTTGGGGGAAAGAAATGTGTCCTTCAATTATTCAGTTTTTAGGTTGTCTGTGGGCTGCTTTTATATTTTGGCAATAACTGGAAGGATATGCACTTTTGGGTAAAAATCGCTTAGGTGGCCAATTATAAAGCCTGACCTTTTTTCCTGTTTTTTTTGCACTGTTGGCGAAGGGTGATTCATGAGCTAGCACCTGGCTATAGTGACACCTTGTGGAATTGCCTTTTTACAACAATGTTTCCTGACCCTTGGCATTCATAAATCAAAACCTAGAGTTACATTTGGTTTTGATTGAACCATGTTAGTCTTTTTCAGATTTTTATTTTATTGTTTATTTTTACAGGGACAGCGCCCAATTAAAAGTAATTGCACCAGAGTTAGCTAACAGCTAATTTACATCTGTTGTCCCTGGGCAGGTAGACAAGAAACAACCACAAAACTACACCTCATAAAACCGCACAATACATAAGTCCATCAGTGTGAAACAGTTAGTACAGTGCTTATTAGAATAGGCTCGGTTTTACAATGTAGAAGCAGTTAATTGCGGTTGTCTTAACCTTGTTAATGATGCTAACTACATAGCTAGGTTTGAGATTTTTTTTTTTTTTAAGGTTTGGCTAACGCACAATTGTGCAAAGAGTGTTGCAGACTAATGTAGGATGTTGTTGAAAGCCATGTCCAGAATGAATAGATTTTACCCAACAATTATGAAATATTTTAGGGTCAGGTTGTTGATTTTATGGCATCCTACTGTTAGATGCACCTGTGAAGCCAGAGGAATTGTGTAATGCTACAAAATGTTTTGAGGCTAATTCTGACAATCTTCCCCAGTTCATAAACACAATTTGTATCGAAAGTGGTCCACCAGTAGGATGACCTTTTCAGATAATTTGCATAGAAATATCCCAAGAGAGTTTGGAATCAAAGTGATTAAATCCCTGCCCTTAAAGATCCTCAGGGCTCTTGCTGTGTTTTGCCTGTTCGTTGTTAAATGAATATTTGCCTAAACAATGGTACAGCTTGCACACATTTTTCACCAGGGCAAAAAAAATCACATAGGAAACTTAATGATTTAATACATGGAGGAATACAAAGAGATGTTTGTGAATATTATCTTTCTCACCGCTTTACTGACTAATTGCTGTTCACTGTGCTTGTTCATCAACATTGTGCATGCTCAACCAGGCCACTTCACAATAGCACATTCTCTTCCATGCATGTAACCCTCCAGCCCCCAGGAACAAAATGTCTTACCACTTACCAGTTTCTTGCCAGGCCAGCCTTGCGTGACAGATCCAACTCTCTAAGAGATCATTGACTACTGCTGCACTTTGACTGAATGTTATATTTTCAGTCTTGAACCCTGGGATTTGAGATATCTCACACCTCTACAAACTCAAATGTAGACCAGTCTACTCTGAGGTGACTGCTCCACAAATATGAGAAATAATGGGCTTGGAGGAAATTGACACATTTTCCAGATTATCTTTTTGCGTCCTCAAAAATCCTTTCGCAAATACTTTTACATTGCCTTAAGAAGAGGAAAGCAATTAACATGTGGTTGGAGTGTCCATTAAATTGCATACAACTAAATATTGTGAAAACAGCATGATTGATACTAAATAGCTTTATGATTCAGAGGTGTCACACACTGTCTCTGGGTACAGAGGATCCCACAAGTTTTGAGTAGAATAAAGAGCAATTCTAGTTGAGTAAACAAGTAACTAGTCAAAGGGTTAGTCAGCAAGGTCAGTAAGTAGCCTAACTGTAATCAAAGGGTAAGTCAGCAAGGTCAATAATGAATGCAGTGGTCGGATGAGGGAACATCACATGTAGTGTAGGGTGTCAAAGTGTAACCAAACCAAAACCACACACAAACATCACGCTACAGAGTAACATAGTACATGGTCCCTTAATAATGGCACATGGGCCCAGGTGTGTCACATCAGCTGACGAGCTTACCAGTCCTTCCAACCGTTTCCTATTGGTCAACACCCAATCAGGACAACAGGCACACAGAATGAGAAGGACAGAGAGTGGAGTCCAAGCCTTTAATACACATTGTAGCTACATAATGCTTCAGAAAAAATGTCTCTGTATAAATGACCTAGTGATAGGCAAGCTGATTAATTTATCTGTTCTTGTGAAGGTAACTGAACTATTTAGTTTGCTGCTAAAACTGGTGCTGAGTGGGTGGTGGGGGTCTATATAAACAAGGACTGTCACTTCCCTGCTGGGATAAGTTTAGGGACAGACATACTCAGGAGTACAGATCTTCGGGGGTGTCCTGGTGGCTCGTCAGGCTATTGTGTACATTTATAGCCCAGTCCTTTTCTTATCTGCAGACATGGATCATACTAAATTGTCCATTGTTGTGAAATAGATACAAGTTTCTCCAATTTCTCATTGTCAAATAGATATGGTTGAACTGTAGGTATATATTGATCCATTGCCAATGTCAAACATTTCAACATGACATGCTCAAATACAAATATTTATAACAAACCCCTGTACCTGGTTCCCTGCCAAGCCTGGGATGCCTAAATGAATCCCCTTCCATCTGGTAATGGCATACATGTGGAGATGTCACACCCAGTTGTTCAGCCATTTCTCAACCCATCCACATTCCTCCACTCATTGGTATTCCTGTTCATATTACACTCTTAAATCACCCAGCAGAAGCAAAAAAAAAAAAAAAAAAAAACATTCATTAATGGCAACAGTGAGTACAATCTCACAGTGATTCATTAAATGGGTCTGGCATCAATAAAAAGGGAGATTGCTCATATTGCCTCTCATATTCCATAATATGTTCAGTCTCAGAAGGTATGTATAATTCATGGTGTTGTCAGTGGCTGCAGGCATGTCCACACAAATCCAGTGCTCTCAAAAATGGCTGCTAACGATACATCATCTTATTAGGTATGGAAGCAATGTTATTGATTCCTTGTTTATATAGACTTTTTACCGTCTTTTTAACGTTTTACCAGTGTACTTTTGTCATTAGATTACATTAAAGGGTAATTTACATAATTATTGGTGTGGACTAAAGCATATCTAAACGTGTAACTCCCAGTATTTAAAAAACAACTATAGGCAATTTGATTGATGGAGTTGTGTAATATGTAATGTGTTAAATATTTTAACAGATTGAGACACACGTGCTTAGAAATCTGTTTTATTCGAAATTTTATTGGATGAGTATTTGGATTGAATACTAAATGCTAGTCACTATTTAATTGCATTCTATTTACCAGTTCTAGTAAAATAAATCACTAGGGCCTGCTACCTTCAGAATCGGTTTGGAGTGTGTGCTGAGTTTAAACCTTAAGAGGACATCCTCTGAGGCCATAAAGCTTTGTCACCAGACAAAACCCATCTCTAGAAAATCACCACACTCTCGCAACGAGCATATTATCCCTGGATTGATTTCTATCAAACACTACCCCTGTAAATGTGTCTGAGTGGGCGCCATCAGGCGAGGGTCATTAGCGGCGCTCATTTGCCCGGTAAGTGACGATAGGATGTGACAGCAGCGGAATTAGCTTTGCACTGGCACTCTGTCTCTCTCATGCTCAAACACCACTGGGAGGCAGAAAGGAAAGAGCGAGCGTGATTAAAAGGAGATAGAATTCTAAGCTGCACATTAAAACTCCCCCTGCTCCACTCTCCTCCCACCTTGCTACTCTGAGTGGAGCACAGGAGAGAGTCTGTCTGCTGTTTAATGTCCGATGTAAAACAGTATTAGGTATCCCTCCATTTCTCTTCTCTCTCTCTCTCTCTCTCTCTCTCTCTCTCTCTCTCTCCATTGCTGGGATAGATTAAAGCAGCCAGATTGATAGCCTATATTTTATTTCTTTATATTGTAGCACAGACATGAACGGGGATCTTTAGCTTCAGTATTTCCATCTCAGAGCTATAAACTATAGCCTATTGATTTTATTAGGACATTACCAGACTGAACTCAGATGAACTGTGCTGGCCTTGTCTGAGTACCCCTTATTACGCTGTAAAAAAGCCCATACGTTTTGTCACAAGTATGTATAAGGTACATCACATACTAAACTTCATCAATGAAGTTGACTTCCCCAAAGTCAGCAGTGTCTCATTGTGCCGGAGGAGAAATCAATAAAGACTCCAATACTGCTGTCCGAGCCAGTGCCCCTGACCAGATTTGAGCACCCTGCATGTCTCCCCTGACTTATTGGAAACATCTGACCTTAAACCTGTGATCCTAGAGTCGGCAACAGCCAGCTTTGTTCTATCTCAACCCAAACTAGGCTCTAAATAAGCAAGTGCATGTCAAAGACATTTTTACAATTAAAACATTAAAATTAATGAAGAAATCATGGATATATCAAATCCGAAATTCAATTTTGCCTTTGACATTTGCTTGTGCTAATCACCATAGTTCTTCACAGGAGCAGTATTTGTCATTAATGCTTTATGGAATCCTTTTCCGAAAGGCCTCCGAGAAACATCTATTACTGAACCAGACAAATAAATAAGGTCAGCCTTTCTAAATGAGTTGAGACGGGAGGTTAAAGAGTGTGTTTCTCCCTGTGCCAGTATTGCAGGTTTGGTAAATGGATCAGCCTGTGTTGAGGGGTTCCATTAATAATGGAGAGGAAACTCAGAGTGTAAGCTGCTCCCTGTTGTGCAGTCAACTGCACAGGCACGAAACAGAGCTGGCATACGCGGGAAGAGGTGAACAGTGAGAAGGGCTTATGAAATATGGATATCAGGAAGCAGAAGGAGAGATTCAGAGTAAAATAAGTTGACACTCACATTGCAGAAGGTACAGGTCCTAAGTAAAGGAGACCTGAAATCCCTGCCATGTCCTGTGAGTCACCAGCTGCCCCTGCTTTTCATAAAATAAACTTTATTTTTCTCTATTAAAGACCCAGATCTCAAAATAAATACATAT